>JAXIVJ010015224.1:10000-32249 GCA_036785665.1 Chirona hameri | reverse complement strand
GCATCCAGGGTAATGTCCATCTCCCTTCGCTATTGATAGCTGAACCGGAGCGTGGACGCAGATCGCCTATGACAAGCTAATGCGGACCAGATGCGAGCGACAATTGCCGCTGGTTCGACAGTTTGCTTATTCACCCCCTAGGGGGCGCTATGATCGCATCACGTGATGTCGGGCGGCAGACAGGTTCAGTGCGATCACAGGCGCAGACAAAGACACGGACGGACACGGTCACAGATGGAGACAGACACAGACGCACAGATGCCAGGAAGCCAGTGACAACAGCCTGCAATGTTGAATTTTAGTAAAAATACATAGGGGAGAGTAAAAGAGTTGTCAGGCGAGTTAAGATTTTCGTTTTTGTTTTAATTATTCTATTTTGGAAAGTAGAAACATCCTGATTTGTAATAGATATTAAATCCTTCTGATAAAAATTTAATTATATTTTAACTACAATGTCATAAGATCAGGCAAAAAGAGAGCAAATTTCCTGAACAAATATGAAGAGAGCGAAATTCTTTGGACCCAAAAAGTCCAGAAAACGGCCCAAATTCCAAGGCTGGAGGAGGCGGTGGACCATAAACTAGCTTGATTCAAAAGCGTTTGGGGAGGGATCCCACGAGAGCCTCTTATCCCAACACGGGGTGTTGAGACTGATGTCTTAGCTTTAAATTATATACATTCAATTCTCCTGCACAAATTCAAGTCGAATACGAGCTAATCAATCCTGGCGAGTTGAGGAAATTATCTGGGTGAAGACTTCAAATCCTTTTGGGAGATTATCCCATAAGCAGTACTGGTAACTCAGATCCAGTGCAATGACTAGTGTAAGCCAAAAATTTAGAATCTATTCAGATATTAACAACATACGAGTGAGGGCTCGAGAGGCAAAAGGAAGCAGGATGGCAGGTGAGCAGAACAAATAAATCATCATCCCTCCTCAGTCACTTTACCCCAATAATGACACAGTTGAGGGCCCCATCATATTTGGGATAGAGCATCATTAGATATAAGAATGATGGCAGACGAGAATTCAGATATCATTTGATGCATCTCCGAGCAACCCTCTGGGAAGAATATGGAAATTAGGGTGAACAGAAAGATTATCTTTAAGCGGAGGGTGATTGTTACCTCTTAGCGGAATCATAGCAGTACCTCTTCTCAGTAATGGATAGTAGCAACAGCTCATCCCTCCGTCCCAGGTCGATAATGACATCTGGTATGAGGCGGGTGTTAGTAGCAACTCCGTCCATCGCGGCCTGAAAAATAAAAATATGAAGGGTGTCAAAACGAATATTAGATTAAAGCGACTATAAATCCAATGGTCTAATCATGAGAAAGAATGCTAATCTACATCCATTTAAATGATAATAGCATTACAAATGAGGAGCGATATCATGCAGAAACACAGGTATTCTTTGCACGCTGCCTAAATATCTTTAACAGGACCCCGTGCTTCAGCTACAAAATGCCTGCTCAATGGATTAAGAGACAATCAAGTTAGGAACATGTTAGAAAATAGATAGACTGCACTATCTATCATATTCATGCAGCCTGAATATAATACCCAGTGCTTAAATACCATCTAACAGCTTACTTAGCAGAGCCTTTCGCGGGACACTCTAAGAGATCAAAAATGGCGTCCTTGAGCCGGTTTTACCAGGTTCAAGTATACTCCGGGGCAAACTGCCGGAGTGTGACGTCAGTGAACCCAGCCAATCGCGGCGCACCTAGCGGCTCGCACAAGCCCCCACATTGGTTGGCCGTGATTGAACGCCGGGAAACAGCCCTACATGACGTCATCAGACCGAGAAACCCACTATGCTAGCTATCGCTTCTACATGCGTGAGAAAGGTTTCTAGAGAGAATTAGATAATTTGGCGGAAAAGATCCCCATAAAGCGAGTCATAATTGCGGTTCCGAATGATAAATCCTTGAGGAATATATCGATATATCTTACCTGCACGGAGACGAGACGAAGTCCATCGGAATTCGAGCAGGCCTAATGAGGAGGCATGAAATCTAGCCGTAAGAAGTTGAGTCATCTACGCGCGTGCGCACTGGCCTATTGATGCCAAGGTCAGTCCCGTCATCGTCGAACTTACGAGGGAATTGTGAGGGATTGAGAGGTGATAATGTTGAAGATAACAACTATCCTAGCCGGGACGAGGCAGATATGAGCCGTGCCCCTGTGCCCCTGTGTTGACAACGATATTTTTTTCTGAGGGACTTATGGGTTTGTCAAACGAGGGAGGTATGTGATGGTATGGATTCGAGCGCCCGGAATGAGAATAAAAGGAGTTTGTTTTGGCTAAAAGGAGCGGCTATCGTGTCATAACTAATAGCTGGATATTGACGCTGTAAGACGCCTGGGGCTAGCGAGCGGGTGAGTCGGGCGATGCAGTGCCGCTGAGGTGCGTTGGCGAGGGTGGGTACCGCCGGAGTGAGGTGGTTTGGGTGAGGGGTTGTGCCGCTGGAGGAAGACCGGTGGTTGAGATGTGGGAAGCTGGTGATGAGTGGGTGAGGGGATGCCGCCCAAGAGGAGAAGATCTATGTCCATCGAGGGGAATCTGTGATGTACGCCGAACGATCAGGCCATGACGCTTTTGTATCGCAACGTGCAGCTATTGTTCTCCCGACTTTCGGACGAAATTATAGGTTTTATGTCCATCGCGGAGCTATCCAGGTGGTGCCGGCCAACCGGGTAGCGCTAACTCTAACGAGACCGCGACGTGCGGAGATGTTAGGATGAGTGGCGGGGCGGTGAGGGGTGATTGCCTCCGTTGCGACTGAATAAGTCCATCGCGCTCGACCAGGCGATTGCAATAAGTCGGCAGCGAATGCAGCCGCAACTTAGCCAAGTAGCTCTGAGCCGCGCGACCTCGGAGATTCATTAGGAGGTGGTGCAGGTCGAGAGGAGGTGATGAAGGGGGCCAGGCAGAGCCGAGAGCGGGTGAGCTGAGCAGAGTTAAGTCCATCGGGGAGGGCTTGCGAGGTATGCCGGTTGACAGACCTTACGTTGTTTGTGCCGCAATATGTCACACTTGTCTTCCCGACCTTCGGATGAAATGGGTAGGTCTTATGTCCATCATGGAAATCCCCAGGTCGTACCGGGCGACCGGGGAATGCTGTCGCGGAGGCACCATGACGTGCGGAAGGATTAGGGTCAGTGGCGACGTGGCGAGGGGTAAAGGCCGCCGCGTGACTGAACAGGTCCATCGCGCTGGCTTCGGTGATTGCAAGAAGTCGGCAGCGAATGCCGCCGCAACTTAGCCAAGTAGCTCTGAGCCGTGCGACCGCGGAATTTTAGTAGGCTGTGGGAATGGTTGAGAGGTGATTAGGTGGCGCAGTAAGACGGAATAGTCCGATATAACAAGGGAAAGGGAATTATATTTGTAGGAACGTTAAGCTTGGAAAGGTTAGGGGGAGGAAATAGTATTTATGGGGATGTAAAGATCAGGGAGAATGTAAAAGGAATTTTAGATGTTGGGCGGAGTACGGGAGACGACGTGGGGAAGGGACCCTGTGACGGATCATCTGTCGATAGGTACTCCGGTAGTCTATATCGTGGGAGACCCTATCCTAATGACCACCACAAACCGAACTCCAAAGACCATCATGACATACCTTTATCCGAGCAGCGAGAGACCTATATGTTGACTAACGACTGGCCAGCCTCATCACAAATTAATTCTGTGCGAGGTCGGATGAAGCGCATTGCAATGTTAGAAATTCACGAATGTTCGGCGGGATTCCAAGGAATTTGATAGTTCGGAAGCGTCAAGAAATAGCGGATCGCCATTACCACCGATCGATTCGCCGGTTCAAGAAACCCCCACATGCAAAATTTGTAAAATGTTGCAGATTGTTGCAGAATGTTGCAAGACGCTGTAATTGTTGCAGATGAAGTCGTAGAGCCCTAATTCCACCACCGTTGAGATCGGCGGCCCAAAATCAGTCTGAAGGAAAATAAGAAGAAAAGTGAAAATTTTGATGTTTTTAATGATTTTTTTAAATGCAATATTGCAAAGCCCGACTGCACGCTACACTTACAGATGATCAATATAAAAAGAAATACTAACCACAGAACAAAGTGCTATCATCACTTTCCCTATTATGATTATACCTATGTCACATCATAGGGTAAAAGTCCAATCTTTGGACACGTCCTAACCTCATATTTTCCATCCTATCAGATAGCAGACAATACTGACGCACAGTGCTTTAGTGTGCCTGTATTGTTTACATTCTGATAGCATGAAAAGTCTGAGGTTAGGCCCGTCTGGTGTGTCCGGGGTTACAACAGTTGTTGACCGTACAGCACATCATACATGCCAAATGCTATTTCCTCATTACTTAATATCAATGAATAATGAATATAGGTACAAGTTCTATACTTCAATTTGCATTTTGTCCTAATTATTTTTAATGCTTTCATTTAACAGGGGATCATTTTACTAAAACAAAAACATTTGTAGCAAGTACCTACCAACACAGGAGTATCCATCTGCCTATATTCTGACTTCGTTAATCACCAAATATCCATGTTTCAAAACCAAAGCAAATTCAAACAATGGAATCGAATACTCAAACAAGTTCAACTTCAAGCTAATCAAGGCCATAAATATAAGGTAGAACCGTCCCTGCTGCGTATAATCTGCCATGACGTCACCGATGGCATACTTATATCCAACATAGCAAGCTAAATATATGAAACACTACTTCGCAAGTGACATACATGTAAAGTACATCATCCATAATGTATGTTAGACAGTATCAAGTCTCATATTTATGACAAGAAAACTCACAGGGATCCAAAAAAAGTAATTTACCGGTGACGTCACCGGGGGAATTTATTGAACAGATTATAGGCACTGGGATGACAACGCCCTGCAAGCTAATCACACAGTCTGATGGTAACGCCACCCTGGCTTGTGGTAGCGTTACCATCAGAATCTTGAGATATCACTTGGTAAACCTCAAACGACCAAAACAATCTCTCATATTTCGCAAGGGGCCGGATAATTTCGTGAGGTATTTCTCAAGGCAGACGGGGGCCGCTATTAAAATTCTGGCCGGTGGTTCGCGGCCCCTATGTTAAAGCAATGGAAGTGGCCCTCGCTACGATCGCGGCCCAGAACGTTAGAGACATTTCAGGACACGTATTTTTGGCGATAATGATTTCTATCCGATACAAATATATCGGCCGAAGGCTGGGGGTGGTGGTATTTGGGGTTCACAACTAGCAATAATAAATAAATAAAGTTGGCAGCTAATTTGAAAAGTATGTGTAGTTGTGCATTACTCTTTACATAATTGATGACCACAGAGCAAAACAGATTGCTAAATTGGGACATTTTGGCCCCGGAGTAAGTTCTTGCAGGGAATATTTTGGCGCCCACTATATATAGTAAGTTCACACTTGCAGCGGACGCCGTCGCATCGCTGCCGCACATAAGGATAACTCGGTACCACGGGTGGCCATAATCACCTTTTCTGGACAAAATGTGATGTCAGGTTCAGTTGGGAACGGATTTCGAAAAATGAAACACCATTCAATAGGAAACTGCCTCGTGCATCCTGTACTTAGTATAACAAAGTATCAGAAAATCAGAGACGTCACTAGGAGTGATTAAATGGGGGGCATTTGCTGCCTATTGTGCTCATGATATATTCTATAAATGCGTTTGAAGATAGTGACGGATACACATTTTGGTGTTGACAAGGTATAATGAATAGGGTATTGTCATCGAAAATTCTCGTTTTTTTTTTGCAGTGGCAGATGTATATATATGATGTATACAGTGTTACCGCACCTTGGGAAATTTCCCAATATCTTGGGAAATGAGCTTCAATATTGGGATCTTGGGATTTGGTCTCCAATCGTGGGAAATTATTCAACTTCAACAAACTCTTATTTGTATCTTGCTGACGCCCAAAAAGGCACCTAAGATATGCTATTTGTATATACATTTTTGTTAAGTTTTGATTGAATGCGATTATTTGCCATGAAATCTGTAACTTGGTTGGCTTAGTTCATAAAGTTCGTCCGCCCCTGTAGCTCAGTTGGGAGAGCGCCGGGCTTCTAACCTCACCCGGTAGTGGCAGCCCGGGTTCGAGTCGCTTCGGCGCTCGCTATTTGCCCCTGACTGGAATGGCCTGTGGCCGGTGGCAGCGGTCGCACTCAAGGTCAGGTGACGTCAGAGGGCGGGGCGGACCGTGTCCACTGTCCAGGTATGTCGGGCACGTAAAACTTTCGCTTCTAAATTCTGCCGGACGCCAGGAATTGGTTGATCGGGTGGTGGGATCAGGGCCTGCGCAACAAGCTGTGCTTAGCGCGGGGCCTGACCTCGGAAATCCATCCATTCATAAACATTCGGACTACATTTATTAAAACAAAAGTGCTTGATATGTAGTTGGGATTCTGCTTATCGTCTTGTGTTGATACAACATATGGTATATACGGCCTTGCAACATATATACATTGGTGGTTGCCAGGCGAAGATAGCCAGCGTCGGCTTGTATAAGGCCGGAGTATTTTCGTGGATACTCTTCTAGGTGGATACCTACTCATCGTCACCGCGTAGGTAGTGGTTACATTATACTCTGTGTATCAAGTGGGATGGATTATTATGGGATGGCTTCAATCTCGAATGCCAGCTTAGAGGCTAGCGGGACGGGATTTTGATTTCGGTCCCAAGGTTCTTTTTTTTCCACCGTTTCATGCTGATAACCGATTGCTAGTTCAATATTATGTCCAAAATAATTAGGTAAGGGTTATTCTATTTTATTTTAAATTGAATTAAGGTTTAAGAACGATAACTTCTTAAAACGATGCGTTGGAAAGCATGCCTAAGCGATGTACCACTTATATTTGAGCCTACGTGCCGTTTTTACATTTAAATCTATTGAACTTGGGAAATGGGCCCCGAAATTGTGAAATTTTTACCTGAATCTTGGAAAATGGGGTTAGACTGCTGCGGTAACACTGGATGTATATGACGGAGAAGCCGTCATATACATCCGGTGCCATCGCAGTTTTCATTATTTTGCTCGGCGTTGGATCCAGCAGAAATAATAAATTGCAAATTTTCGAAGCTGACAGGGTGCTATTTTTTAATACCACCTGTAACTGCTAACTAGGTCAAAGTACTTTCACATATCTCGCATGCGTTACATTGCAACTCTTAAAGGAAATAGTTCACCTTCAACATGGGGTTTTGAACTGAAATAGCAGTTTTGTAGCCCGTGTTGAGAAATCCTTATCTGCAACTTTTCTTGGCTGAAAAGACTCTCCAGCCGAAGATATTTGACTTTTTGACGAAGGAATGCGGCGCATATATGATGTACCGTGCCGTCTGCGCATGCTCCCTGCACTGCCAGGGAGCATGCGCAGACCAATAACACACACCATAAAATTAATAATTTACGACCTTCTGTCCTGAATTGGCGCGATGTAGGACCATTTTTGAAAAGAAAAAAAGAAACTGTATTACAAAATATAATAAAATCGTGTTCTGAAAAATGTTCCGAAGGTGAACTATTCCCTTTAACTGCAGCAGCTGTATAACCAGGGGCGTGTCAAGGCTTATAAATTAATAGCCTGGATCTTAGATAACAATGTCACTGAGAGAAAAAATGACTCTGCTCTTCAAAAAGTAATGCAGAACTCACCCTAAAATCACCCTACTATGCTGGGCATATCCCTTCTTATCTTCCCAGAACTCTCCCGAAACAAGAAATAAGCGTTCTCCAACGACTTCTTAGGAGTTCTCCTAGCGTCAATTGTGAAGCAAGAGTATTTTTAGAGTTCCTGTGGTAGCATCATGACAATTGGCTAGAGTTTTGTCAGAATCAAGATTCAGATCCTCTTACGATTCTTCGCCAGCGTTTACAAAACTCATGTTAGACTCTTCCTTACCTCGAAGATTCACAGAAAACTCCCGACTTGACCCACGCGTCTGAGTTTTAGCAGTGTTTTAGCGGTATCAGACGACTGCATCGCCCGCCATGTTGATATCAGCACTCTTTGGCCGAGTGCGACGGAAGCGGACGCAAGCAAGGCGCTCTAAGAGAAGTTCGTGCTACGCATGGGAACCCAAGGTATAGTTGTGTGTTTATTTTTATTAGGCGCATTTGAGGTGTTCAATATATAGATATTGGGCATTTATGATTGCAAGAAGTGAAATTGCAGGTCTTGGCATTGCATTCTTTGTGAAACTAAGATGGCGAATGTAATGGAAAGGTTATAGGTAATCTTTACTCAAGGTAGGTGCCTAGGTACCTGTCAGGTGTGAGTACTTTGTTGGCCCCAAATTATAGATGCTTCTGCAAACCTAGGATAAAATAATGAAAAGGTTTTTGGTATTCTTTGAACAGCATGTAGGACCTCACATGCATTGGGCACCCTCCCAAAGGTAAAGATTACCCACCCCAAACAATAAGTGAAGGCTATGTCCACCACCACCAGTCACTAAAATGCTGTAGAAAATATGTAGGTATCTACGGCCCAGGCGGAAAAGGTGCAGGGCAAGAAACGCAGTTTTCTATAGCTTTCGTCGAACACTTGTTTATGATTCGGCTAACGCATCAAGGTCAATATTTTAGAAATAGAGCTGTTTACCCATGACGTCACTAGTTGGAAGTGGCTCCAACAGCTGACTGCGCTAATGTTAAAGGGAATAGTGAACCTTTAACATTCGTTTTTAACTGATATAGCCAGACTGGACATACAAAAACGACATACTTTCGATAGAGCTTGTCTCAAGCTATCTAATGCCATTTTTCGCTTGTCGCTGCTTTGCGTTGTTTTCGAGATCTTAGGGGGAGGGCTGAAATCACCCACCCACCCCCCGGCCGTTCGTGTTTGGCGCAGACTCCCGGCCGTGCGCGTGTTAATAATAGTTTTTGTTTTCCAGAGGATGATGCCGAGACTGTTCTCAGACTCCTTAGGGAGTATGACACAATCTGCACAGAAGATGCACTGCTGACGCGGCCGGTGGTCCTCACGTCGGAGACGACAGCGAAAGCATCGTCATGGTTGAAGGCGTACAGGTGGCCGCCTGTGGGGATCTGAATAGCGCTCTTCTTCTGTGAGTACTTGCGCACTATATCTTTAACCAGACAACTAAGAAAAGCACCAAAAACACCAACTGGATACTCAGACGCTACGTGCTAGATCTCGAGGCAGAAATGGAGCCGGATGATGTGGTGAAGCAGGAGATCGAAGCTCTGTTGTAGTTTGCAGAACTCTGTTCTGCAGTGTCGGGTTGTTCGATAATAAACACATTGAACACATTTGATCGAGTTTTTGGGGGAGGGCCTTTTTACATCGCCCAGTGAGAAATATTAAGGGATTCTGGAAGAGTCATAGGTAGTAAATTGAAGAGTCATTGAAGAGTCAAGAAAGAATATAGTATGAGTTCTGGAAGAGTACTAAAAGAGTTGTATACATCGAAAGAGTTTTCGTGGCATCATGGAAGAGTTTTCGTGGAATCATGGAAGAGTTTTCGTGGAATCATGGAAGAGTTTTGGATGGACCATTCTGAGAGTCATGGGGGGGGGGGGGGGGGGGTATTGGAAGAGTTTTGCAATAGGACATTTTAGACAACTCTTCTTTGATCCGTAGAAGTCATTTTTTTTCTCAGTGGTTGTCATTCAGTAAAACCTATGAAGAACTGGCAAAAGTGAATAACTACAACCAAATCCTTCACAACCAACATTATAGTGATTTGCAATAGCCGTTTTCGCAAAGGATTATTGCGCTGAAAAGTTTCTGTATGATTCTGAAAGTTTTGAAAAACTACACAACTCTTACATGCGATTTTTGGCTAGAAATGTCCCTCATAATTTTGTAATATGTTAAGAATAAAATATGTTGACAAAATTGCAGTTTGGTGGTAATACGGAAGCTAAGTATTGATAGTCTTCCTGAAACTTTTCAGGAAGATTCAAAACTTTCAGAATCTTTCAGAAACTTTGCAGCGCAATAATCCTTCGTGAAAACGGCTAATATCAGTAATAGGACTTCATCCGAAAAGAAAACGCTGCGTTCATTCAGTGCTGCCATACCCCAGGGCCACCAAACGCTGGCTCTCGTTTTTCCAAAAAAACTTGGTATCTATATGAGTATCCACGGAAAGACATAATAGCCGTTTTCACGGAGCATTTTTGCGCTGAAAAGTTTCTGAGAAGTTTCTGAAAAGTTTCTGAAAAGTTTCTGAGAAGTTTTGATATAGAAGTCTTAGTATATTATACATTCCAAAAAATAAACTACTGATTTAGGCAATATTATCACTATTCAATAGTTATGGAAACATGTATTGAGCTCATAACAAGTTTATGATACAAAATTGGCCGTTTTTAAAAACATATGCGTCTACAGTCCATTCGTTCAGTTTAACATATCGTCATACTAGTTACTCAATCTGGCAGCGTGATGGATCACAGGTCTGTATGCGCATGCGCTGTGATGTGCCAGCATAGATTCGCCGCCGCTTCCGACCCGCGTGCCGCACGCACATGGTCAAAGCCAAGCCGCACAGGCCTGCCGCCGGATTGGGCCGGATTGGGCGAGTCCATTGCGTCCAATTGCGTCACATGCCACAGAATGTTCTGAATCGTTACGAAGTTTTGACAAGTTTCAGTCGGTGGAGATCTCAGGCGCGGATCCAGGGGGGGGGGGTGGGCGTTAGGCCCCCCTGAGCCCGGGTCGCGTCCATGTCGCGCCATACAAACGCGCCCGTAGGGCGCAACTTTTTATATGCCCCCCCCCCCTGACCGAAATCCTGGATCCGCGCCTGTTTCTGGCATCACAACTGACTGACCTATCAATACTTATCCTGCTAATTACCACCAAACCGCAATTTTGTCAACATATTATATTCTTACCAACATATAACACAATTCTGGGGGACATCTCAAGCCAAAAATCGCATGTAAAAGTTGTGTAGTTAAGAAATGGGTCGTCGAACTAAGACTTCTATACCAGAACTTGTTAAAACTTTTCAGAAACTTTTCAGAATCTTTCAGCGCAATAATCATTCGTGAAAACGGCTAGTGTGGAGTTATAGTTTTAATTACGTTATTAATCTGGACTTTTTCCACAAGAGTTAGGGCGTTTGGAGTCGGAGCTTTCGATATGTGTTTTGCATATCTTCATCAGCGATCGTTCATAAGAATTACGTAAAAAATGGGAATTTGTCAAGTTGTATTTGTGGGAAATGTCAAAATTGTAGTTAAAAAAATAATTAACGAACGATCGCTGACGAAGATATGTCAAATAGATAATAAATAAGCTATGTTTAAGAAGCTAGGTACTGCTCTGCTGTTCTCTCTTAGTAGCTCACCTTGTTTCAATTTAGAATCAAAGTTGCATTTGAGCCATGTTGAAGCTGCAAAGTGTTCATGGATTATGTTTGATGGTGGAACTTCTGATAGTACCATCATTTGTCCTCACTTTTTTTTCTTCTTCAAAGATGATACCCTATTCATTACTGTCAAAGGGTATCACACAGTAAAATGTAGGTATTAATTCAGCTTTTAACCTTTCTTTGATATTTACTTGAATCTTAAGTTTGCACAGCTGACATTTATCAACATATGCTGAATCTGCTGGATCCCACTGGGTCTTTTGTTGGTCTGGATCTATGATCCCAGTGGATCTCTCGGCAAAATTTAAAGGTGGATCTTGGATCTAGACGGATCTGGACACAAATCGACCTTTGATCTATGATCTCAGTGGATCTCTCGACAACATTGAGAGTGTGGATGTATGATCTCATAGGATCCCGGATACAGATTCATGGGATCGGATCCCGGGATTAATTTTTGGGATCCATGCACATGTCTGGTAGGAAAGCGCATTTTTTTTGGGGGGGAATTGCTTGGCAATGCACGGACAACTATTTTACAAAGTTAATAATTGGAATCAGAGGTGTACTGGGGGTGACCACAGGTCAACGAATAAAATATCACGCGATGTCGGGGTCAAGGTCACTCAAAGTCACGTAGCAAAAGCTGGAAACAAATGTCCGTATCGCTTCAAATTCAGCTATCAAAGTTTTACTATTTTAGTTGATTACAATATATATAAATTTGGTCTCTCCTCTGCCTCTGCAGTGTGGCTTCGAAGAAATGCCTGAGGCTATAACTCGGAAACCGGAAGTCAGATCAAGCTAATTTTCATACAACTGAATTCGGGACCCACGATAACTCCAGTCCCCATACACCAATTTTGAACAAAAAGTGAGCGATGAGAGTGTTCTTGACTTGACGAAATGTCTTGGTTTACCCATATGCCCTTCGAGGCAAAAAGGAAGGTACATTACTGAGAATAATGCTTCCTGGAGCTCTCCGTCGCAAGTGAAAGCAAAACAAAAATATACCACCTTAAAGGATATGTCTTGAGGAAGAACTTAGGAGGGCTCACTGTGGTGCAGTTTCTTGCTGCCCTTTTATGTCACGACGTTACGAGCGTTATTACTTATACAACATGCATGATTTAAACATATATAATGTTGTCAAATGCTAGGGTAAACACACAACTTAATGTTAAGCATCAAACACTGTTGTCAGAACCATAACCTTTCACTAGAAGTGCAGATGTCCCGGATAGTACATTTCTGTGGCGAGTTAGGTATAGGACATTAATATCGGCTTATTTTCAAGAGCAAAATGTCACATCCGAAACACGGATCGTAACACTCTGATCAGCCGCCTGTGCCGAGTCCACCCCTTTCCGAATGTAATACTATTTAATGTTTCTATGCTAATTGGACATTTTACTAGCATATTATATGATCAAATCTGTGTTTGGTGAAAGTCAAGTTCGGCAATATTGGCCACCCATGATACCGAGTTATCCTTATGTGCGCTGAACGAACCCACATACGTCAGAGGTAACTGTAGCTCCACGCTTGACAACATCCTCATCAACACAATAAATCAGACAACTATGACTGAAGCCGTGACCAAGGTGGAGAGATGCCCGTACGCGAGTGAACATCGCAAGGTCCTCGCCACGCTCTCCGTCCAGCGTTTCCGCCATCCGCCACCTCAGTACAAGATGGTTCGTGACCTGGATCAACTATCTTGAGATGGGTTCCTCACAGATCTAAGCACGGCCAACTGGAACAGAGAAGTACCTCCATCGGACCCATGCAGTGAACAGTGGCGCAAGTTCACCTCTGCTGTCCGGCATCTGGTCGACAAACATGCTCCAGAACGTCGCGGCAAGATGATAAATCCCAAGCCACCTCCTATTTCAGAGCGCACCAGGACCAGGCACCTTCTGGCACAGCGGCGGCGACAGGCACAGCGGCTCTAGCCAAGCACTGGAAGAGGAAGCCCGCATGCTCAACGCTGAGACGAAGCGAGACATACGAAGGGACTACAGAGACAATATGAAACAACGCATCGAGGAAGCATCACCATCTGGGATGTGGCGCCAGATCACTGGCAGATCCAGCCTCTCTCCGTGGGGTGGGAAATCTTTTTGTGGCAAAGGTACCCCAGTTTTTATCGGCGGATTTGGGCTGGTCGCCTTATTTTGGTATCGATCTTAAGAAATTTACTTTTCAAATTCATACAAATTGATTTTTTGATTTTTTTCCCGAAAACATTTTGTTTAGCGGGGGGGGGACACTAAATTCCGAAAATTCGAGATAGCCATTTTGAAGAGAATGTCATTTCCTTTCCTTTGACTTTTTTGCAATTTGCTTCGAAACTCTATTTTCTACGATTGTTCAAACATTTATCGTTTTTCCACCACAAATGGCATGACATGACGTCCTTAAAACGTCATTATCTCCCAAAGCGCTACATAAATTTCATTGGAATTTAGTGAGAAGACGTATAATTGATGCAGCATAAGGTACTGAACGTTTGACGTTGATATCTATTATAGTTTTCAAGTTATTGAGGAAATCTGGGAGGGGGCGGGGCAGATTCTGCCCCCCCCCCTCCCAGCGGGGCGCGGGTTAAGTGTCACCGGGGCTGCTTGAATTGCATCAGGTGCGCTGTTTTGTCTATCATTGAAAGAAAGGGATACGTACAAACTTCAAATTCAATCACGCGAGAACAAAACTTCCGTCTTCATGAAGTTCTCTCCTAAGATCATTCTTTTTCACGTTCAGTGCAGGGAACGCGCGGGGGAGAGGGGGGGGTATACCTACTTGTATTTAATGCCCCTCCCAGATCCCTGTGGGGGGGGGGGGGGCACTTACCCCTGATGCACTTCCCCCTGGCTTCCCCCTGAGCCGCCAGTACCCAGCAATTACCGCCAAGGAGAGCCTCTGCCAGACACTTCATGGAATTAATTTTTCCATTTTCCAAATTTGTAGAAAGTAATTGCAAATGTTGTGTCATGCCGCGAAGCGGCGCGAAATTTTCCGGTTTGTGACTGTGGGTAGGTGGATTTTGACTGCTGCAAGGACAATATTTACGATTTTACGATAAATTGGGAACGCGCATACTTGTAAGGGAATGCCCCCCACCCCCCAAACAAAACAAAATCCTGGGGGGGATTTTCCCCTGATACCCCTCCTGGATCCACCAGTGCGCCAGATACGGACTGTAATAGCTCCCAAACACGGTCCACCAGCTCAACCGGAAGGGAAGGGAAGGGATAACAGCCACGACCTCAACCAACGTGTTCTTCACGTCGGTCGGTGAGGAAACGCGGCAGGCTGTCCTTCAAAGAATGGCAGCGGTCGGGACGTCAAGAGCTCGCGGTGCGCCTTCCACGTGTCCACAAGGTGCTCTAGTACTGATGTCCAATCATCTGCTGAAAATCATTCAGCAATGTCAAAAAAGACCTCCGAGTGATGACGACATGAGCATCATCATCATAAAGAAGACGTTTTCTGTCTTGAGCCGGCTGCTTCTTTGCATTATCAACAAAAACATCATCAGCAAAGAAATACCATCCAGACGAATGGAAGAAAGCACATTTTGTACAACTTCACAAGAAAGTAAGTCTGTCACAGGGGCGCCGTCAGACCTTCAGAAGGCGGGGGGGGGGGGGGGGGGGGGGCAAGCCCCTAGGAGAGGCCCCCCCAAAAGGCCCTGGATATGAAAAACTCGACGGATTTCGGCCACTTCATTTTGTGAGGCCCCCCTTTTTCCTTTTTTTTCGTCAACTTTTGATAAGCTGGATTGGACCAGGACCCTCAGGTAGGTATTGTATGTACTGAGCGCATCACTAATTTTTATTGTTACGCACAGGAGAGAACACTTATCTTAGCGAGTCCTAACACCTAACACCTATCTAGTCTATGAATTACGTTCCGCATTTTTTTGCCGATTTTCGACTCCCCCATCCCCTTGTCACAAAGTGTCGCGCTGAAGCGAACCCCCTCATATAATTACGGTACTCTGATGCCGACCCCCCCCCCTTTTAACAGAATTAGTGTCACAGAACCAGGAACACTCCATTATGGAGTGAGCGCAATCACAGACTTACCGTGTCCCAGACCACCACCACCACCCCACTTCAGTTGGAGACAGTAGGGGAAATACTCTAAAAATAAAGCGCTCTAATTTTAGATTGATGCATTGTAATCGGTCGCGAAAATAAGGTCTTTTTAAACGGCTATTGCGTAGCACTGCGACCACTTGACGACCCATATGTCGAGAAAAACTTCAAACTTTGCTAAAGATGGGTCATGTTAAATTTATGAATATGTCACTGGCAGGAAACAGTCTAGATCCTTACTCTATTTTGGATTACCTGGCGTTATCTGGTGCTGAAACGCTCAATAAATAGAGCTAATAATCCCAAATTGGAGTGCTGGCCAGCATGCGTACTCAATAATTAGAGCGGATTGGCCAAGCACGCATGAATGTTCCTATCACTTTTCGGAAGTTTGCAATTCAAACCCATTTTCAATATATATTCAATATATGCCTCTGGATTGTTTCAGACCTGCGCAGGAAAAAAACATGATCGTTGATCTTTTTGTATCCTATGTGGCTTCCTTGTTTTCTGACATTTTGATACAATTTATTGCAAGTGGTTTTTGTAAAAAGTGTTCATAAAGGTATCCTCTAATTTTAGATCATTTGCATGCATGTCTATGCAGCTCTGACGTTACACAGTAAGACAACAGTAAGTAGTAAGCATTACAAGTAGACGACAGTAAGCATTCCACAGTAAGACAATCACAAAATTTCAAATTTGCCGTCCGACCATTTTTATTGTCTTGGTTAGGGACCCCTCCGCCGCCACCCGCCGTCCTACCCACAAGTCATGGGTGGGGTGCCTCTGCACGTGCGCACCTTTTTTTGTATCTCAGAAACTACTTGCCCCTATCGAGTTGAAATTCACCATACATTTCCTGCGCGCTCGCTCGTTCATCGCCGACTACGGCGCCTTACTGGTTACGAGCGAGAGCTTCGCGCTCGCTCGTCCTTCCGTGGTGTATGGGACAAATCTGATTATGAGCGGCCCGGCCCGGCCCGGCCCGGCCCGGCCCGACCAGACCCGTGGCGACGTTTTTGAGAAGCTCA
This sequence comes from Chirona hameri, assembly GCA_036785665.1. Classification (NCBI taxonomy): domain Eukaryota; kingdom Metazoa; phylum Arthropoda; class Thecostraca; order Balanomorpha; family Balanidae; genus Chirona; species Chirona hameri. The sequence continues at coordinate 15,743 of JAXIVJ010015224.1, read as the reverse complement.
TATCTCTGCAACCGCACGTCCGATTGACAAGCGGACTTCTTTGCTGAGCAGCCCCATCTATCCTGCCCTGTTTGAGACCAGTGCTGACTCATGTGGGTGACTATCAATGCGCGTGCCGCGTGCCGCGTGAGGGGTGTTGAAGTTTTTTTTTTTGCAATAACTCCGCAACGGCTGTGCAGATTATGTGCAAATTTCATGTGTGGTTAGGGACCCCTCAGTCGCCACTTTCACACAACTCAGGGGTGGCGTGCCTCTGCACGTGCACACGTGCACACCCCTATTCTATATCTCAGGAACTGCTGAGCCGATTGTGTTCAAATTTGGTGTGTGGTTAGGGACCTCTCATCCGCCGGTTTCCAACAAGTCAGGGGGGGGGGGTGGGGGGCGCTCTGCACGTGCGCACGTGCACACCCCTATTCTGTATCTCAGGAATGGCCTGAGCCGATTGTATTCGAATTTGGTGCGTGGTTAGGGACCTCTCAGTCGCCGCTTTTCCACAAGTCAGGGTGGGGTGGCTTTGCACGTGCGCACGTGCGCACGTGCACACCCCTAGTATATATCTCTGGAACGGCTGAGTTGATTGTGTTCAAATTTGGTGCGTGGTTAGGGACCTCTCAGCCCCACTTTCCCACAAATCAAAGGTGGGTGCCTCTGCACGTGCGCACGTGCGCACCCTTTTTGTATCTCAGAAAACTACTTGCCCGATCGAGTGAAATTCCCCATACATTTTACTTCGCGCTCGTTCGTTCATCGCCAACTACGGCGCTTGCTGGTTATACCAGTCTGATATCATAGCTTGGGGTTACACGGGGTCATTGGCCTTTGACCGGACTCGACCCTAACATGACATGACCCTGAACTTATGCGATGTTGAGAGGGAAATAGGCCAACATGGGTATCATTCGAACGGCCGTGATACGGTAAATCGAATGATCCGTTATTTGTTATTAGTTGCTTCTTTACTTGGATATAGATTTGACGTGGCTGCTGATATGCAGAGGAGGGAGGTCAGGTCATGCAAGGCCATGTCGGAATCAAGTAATCAACACCAACTGCTAAGAACTAGTGCCCGTTTTGTTCGCTGGCTCATGGTCGTTCGAATTGATCCCCATATGACCGATATTGCCATATTTCCTTGCAAACATCCGGTAAGATCAAGGTCAGGTCAAGTCAGGTCAAAAGTCAGGTCAACGGTAGATGGCCTCCATGTGGCACCAAGCCATGGTATCCGACATATTTTAGTCATCCTTAAGGTAATAGGAAATGTTTCAGCTATTTAGTATCCAGTGGTCTAGGATATGAAATACTGCCCTATAATTCGCTTTGTGACGTCACTGTGAACTGACCTGACATGATAAGGACACCAAATTTTGTCCAGATGTGCCCTAAGTATTCAATTAGGGTACCCACAGTTTCAAGTCGCTATCGCTACGCGTTCAAATGATATTTCCGGGAAAGCCAGAGGGGCAAAAAATGCCCCCCCTCCCCCCAGTCGGAGCAGTGGTTCGAAGGTGGCTGGGAGACCCTGCAGCGCTGCAGTGGCTCTCTTTCGACGACATTCTTCACATCTTCACAGATCATCTGAACCTTGCAAAAGTGGCCAAATTAATCACACTGTCAGTGCCGTCGCCACACATCTTTAGTGTGTGTGTGTGTGTGGGGGGGGGGGGGGCAGTCAGGGGTTGGAGGGGGTAGCCCCATAGGGCTAATGTAACATCCTGCGAATCTGGAGGACCGGACTCCGGCCGGAGCGATCCTGGGGGGCCGGCTCCCAGCCCCCCTCCGGTGGCGATGGCCTGACACTGTCAATGTTTTTGCGTCTAGCCTGTAGTTGTGCCAGAGTTGCCTCTGGTGTCGCGTCTCGCTTCCCTAGTTACTAGTCAGTAACCAGTTTAGCCGATTGGCTGCCGCCGACCGAAGTCGCCTTGCAGCCGTCGATTGTCCACTCTAGCGAGTATCTGGCAAATTCTCCCTGACAGCTACAACTATTCGCCAATTTGTTTGCTGTGACGGGCTCCTGTCTACTTGTGCTGATCTATGCCCTTTAGTTGAGACATTAGTGTCTGAACTCACATGCAAGCAGGGGCGGAACTTTATATCTCTTTGGGAGGGCCCGAGCCCCCCCCCCCCAATGCTGAGCTGAGCCCCCCCCCCCTAATGGTGCTCTGGGCCCCAATGTTTTTCAAATTTGTGCCCTTCCAAAATTTCAAGGACTACTGTACCTACAGATTGTTCTGTTTTGAATTTTGCGTATTTCATTACATCAAGATATGATTCCATCTTAGGAGTATTCGATCTTAGAAGTATACGATCATTGTAATTCCATCTGCGACTGCTTTTTCGATTATGATATAATGGATAAGTTGGTAGCAAGATTGTCTTCTGCTAACAAGTTCGTAGATACAAGGTTCAAGCGTTCGGGGTTAGGAACAGCGGAGGGGAGCATGACGAATTAGCGATCGGAGTGCTTTATTTAAAATGGCGTTCAATATAATTTGTTGTAAATTTCGTGTTTGCCTGAAATAAGGCTGATAGTTTATGCAGCTTTTTGGCTCCCTGGTATTGCAACATCCTAAATATCTAACATCCGTGCTAAAATAATACCTGTGATACGGGGGAACATCGAGGGGGATCGAGCCATCAAGGGCATCGGGCCATCGTCGCCAGGGGGCCTAGGGGGCCATAGCCCCTCCAGGAGGTTAACCGAGGTCGGCCTGAGTGGGTCCTTGGTTAACCTGAGCAGCCCTTGGTCAGCCTGAGCGGGCCTCGTTGGGCCTGGAGGGGAGCTCATTCGGCTTGAGGGGGCACTCCGTCGACTTGACTGCAGGGGCGCAGCCAGGGGGTGCTATGGGGCTAAAGCACCACCCGTCGCGGCTCGGAGGGGCCCATCTGGGGTCTGAAAGGGGCCCATCGTGGACTCAGAAAGGGCCCATTCAGGCCTGACAAAACCCAATTAGCCTCAGAGCCAGTGGGAGTTGTCTCAAATGGAGGGGAACTAAACAAATTAACGTGTTTTTTGTGTGGGGGGTGGGGGGGGCATCAGCCAATGCTAAGGAGCCCACTTCGGTTAGCCCCCCCCCCCCCTTCGCAAAATCCTGACTGCGCCCCTGGACTTGAGGGAGTCCTTCGTCCACCTGAGGGGGACCAATCGGCCTGGTCGGCCTCAGGGATCCTTTTTTGGCCTGAGGGTACCTCTGTCGGCCTGGAGGGGGCCTCGGTAGGCCTGGATGGGAACTCGGTCGGCCTGAGGGGCCCTCGATCGGCTTGAGGGAACTTCGGCCGGCTTGGGCAGCCAGAGGAGCTTTTGTTGGCCACGAGGGGCTCTTTGTCGGCCTGAGGGGCCCTTTGTCGGCCTGAGGGGCCTCAGTCGGCCTGAGGGGCCCTTAGTGGGTTTGAAGGGGTCGGCCTGAGGGGCCTGCGGTCGGCCTTGAGGGTAACTCGGTCGGTCTGAGGGGCCCTCGGTCGACTTGGAAGGGCCCGCTTTAGTGAACCTCGATCGGCTTCAGGGGCCCTTAGTCTGCATGAGGAGCCTTGTTCGGCCTCAGTGCCAATCGCCGGCTTGAAGGGGTCTTTGAACTGAGAGCCCGTCTGTCGGCCTGAGTGGCCCTCGTATTGCCTGAGGGAACCTCAGTAGACGTCAAGGGCCCTGAGTAGGCCCAAGGGACCCTCGGTTGGTAGCTCTCGTTTGGCCTGAGGTGTTTTGAAAGGGCTGTTTTGGTCTGAGCCTGGGGGGCTTTCGGGCGGCCTGAAGGGGTCCTCGGTTGCCTGAGGGGTCCCCAAACGGTCTTAGGGGGCTCTCAGTCGGGATGAAGGGCCCTCGGTCGGCTTGAGGAGCCCTTGGTCGACTTGAGAAGGTCCTGTTTCGGCCTGAGGGGCCTTCGGTCCAGCTTGAGGAGGCCCTCGGTCGGCCTGAGGGGCCCTTTGTCGGCTTGAGTGGCCCTCGGTCGGCCTGTAGGGGTCTCTGGTGTGCCTGTGGGGCTCATCTGTCGGGCCTTAGAGGGCTCACGGTCGACTTGAGGGGCGATAGGTCGGCTCGAGTGGCGCTTGCCATTTGTCGAAATTGAGTGTTGCTGTCCTTTAAAAAACGACAAATAAGTATGACCGAAATATCAATGTCAATAATTAGTAATTGTTCAATTTTATGGGCTGAAATATAGAAAACTGTTCAGAAATTTGGGGTATTTTTCCCTGTATGAAACGAACAAAACGGCTCCATAATTGTGTTAATTGAATAGGCTATTATACGTTTATTATATAATAACTAGCTGGGGTACCCGGCGTTGCCCGGGAAATTAAGTACCTGGCGGTGTCTCCTCGGGCGGCTGCTCGGACGCTTACACAAATGTCTGTATGATAAATTGACACTTGTTGTGTTCTTAAAGGGAAATAATGACCTTTGATTTTGTTAGTAACAATTTCTGAGGCTACCGCTATGATTTTAAAATTATTTTATTAAATTTAAGATTAAATAAATTATTCCCAAATTCGAAGTTGTAAGTTGGGAACAATACAAAACAAGTACCTTGTGTACTTCATGAAGGTCATTGACAAATTCGCCCTTCCCTACCATTGTTTACATCTTTTGCGGCATTTTTGGAGGCTCTGTGACATTTCCGATCAAACTGAGCGCTGCTCGGACACACGCTAGTAGCGCTTTCGTTCTCCATGGCAACAGGCGTCAGCCAATGAAAAGCCAGAAAGGGAATACGTTCTGGCTTTTCATTGGCTCACGCTGGTTGCCATGGAGAACGAAAGCGCTACTAGCAACAACTCGTCACAATGGTAAGTGCGCCGATAAGCATGACAATGCTTTGTAAACAAATCGCCGACGCTAAATAGGTCGCCGTCGATGTGCATCGATGAGCTTCCGATTTAATTGCCAGTTTTGTGTTATGTTTGTTAGTTTTTTTGGGAAAAATTATTATTTTTCATGATAATATAAGCATAGTGTTATATACAGCACAGACAAATTATACAATACTCCTAATGTTGAAAACAAATGAATTTATTTTCAAAAATTGAGGGTCGCAACCACTAACTATGCCGCCGTTGATGTGCATCGATGAGCTTCCGATTTTATTGCCACTTTTTCCAATCGCTGTTAGTTTTAGAAGATCGCCGGGTATATAATCACAACAAGCAGAACGCACAATATATTTTCCACTCCATTGCGTAAAAAAAAACAATACGGGAAAAGCCCGCAGTTTGATGAGACCAAAAGTACTTGCAAGTACCGGTCGTTAAAAGTGTGGAACGCTTATCAACTTTAACTTGAAATATCTTTCGGTAGGAAAGTTTTCATGCAAAATGTGATGAATTTACAATATATTTTGGTCTCGTCTGGCGATTTCAAGTGCTAACTCCATTTTTGTGGAAAAAGGTCATTATTTCCCTTTAACAAATTCCACGCTTTGATTGTCTGGTAGGGTAAACTGGCATTACCCCGGAACACCTTGATTCAACACTGAACACTGTTCTTAAAACTGATTCAACACTGAACATTGTTCTTAAAACTAACACTGAACACCACTGAAGACTTTCACAATTTTACTTGAACACTAAAACTTGTGTATTGTTCTTAACAAATTCCACACCACTGAAGACTTTGGTAGGGTAAACTGTGTTGTTCTTGCTGGCTTAGGACCAGTGTTCGCCACGGGCCCACCAACCCCCAGCCCAGCCCCGCCCAGGCCCATGAACACCAAGCCCAGGCCCGGACCAGGCCCAGTCAAATTAATAATAT
>JAXIVJ010015224.1:0-2500 GCA_036785665.1 Chirona hameri | reverse complement strand
TACCGCGAGGGAGCGGGACAGCCGGTCCTATACAGGCAGACAGGTAGTACCGCGAGGGAGCGGGACAGCCGGTCCTATACAGACAGACAGGCAGTACCGCGAGGGAGCGGGACAGCCGGTCCTATACAGGCAGACAGGCAGTACCGCGAGGGAGCGGGACAGCCGGTCCTATACAGGCAGACAGGCAGTACCGCGAGGGAGCGGGACAGCCGGTCCTATACAGCATGGTTTTATCAGCATGGTTGGTTTTATCCCTAGGCGTTCCTGTATTTCTAACCTCGCCGTTTATCTTCAGTCAGCGTGGGAAGCCATATCGGACGGATACCAGACGGACACTATATATACAGACTACTCGGCTGCTTTTCAAAGCGTGAATCATTCGCTTCTTATTCACAAACTAAAACATTCCTATAAGTTGGAGGAACTTGCCTTGAACTGGTTCGTCTCGTATCTGTCCGATAGGCGTCAGAGGGTCATCGTGAACGGCAAAACGTCCAAATGGACAAACGTACTCTCGGGCGTTCCGGAAGGATCTCTTTTGGCTCCGCTGCTGTTTTCACTATTCATAAATGATTTACCGCGCGAAGTCGATTGCGGCTGCCTTATGTACGCCGACGACGTTAAAATTTTCCGCAAAATTGTCTCACCATCTGACGGACTACTGCTGCAGCAGGATCTCGGTCGACTGACAGCCTGGTCCGTCAGATGGGGACTCACTCTAAATCCAAGTAAATGCAAGTCGTTCACTATCACCCTCAGGCGCGCGCCCGTCCAGACAGAGTATTTTATTAATGCCACGAAACTCGAGCACGTTGGAGAGATTCGCGACCTGGGTATCATTTTAGATACCAAGCTCACTTTCTCTTCTCATGTGAGCAATATTGTCAGCAGGGCAAACCGAAGCCTTGGACTACTTTTTCGATCCTTTCAAACAGGAGCAGGAAGGTCAAAATTCAGCAGGAATGCATTGATGTGCGCCTACTTCTCCAACGTTCGCTCGATTTTAGAATACGGTAGTGTGATCTGAACGGGAGCGGCCGATACCCACACAGTGCGGATTGATCGAGTGCAGCATAAATTCCTGATCTGGCTTTTATCAAACACAGCCTCCGGACATGCCATTTCCCTAGAATATAGTGATCTGCTGAATCACTTCCGGATACCGTCATTAGCCTCACGGCGAGTTCAGCACGATCTGCTGTTCATCAGGAATATTTTTAACTCCAGATTAGATTCTCACATCCTCCTGCGCAGTTTTTCTCTCCATGCACCCACTCGATCGGTCCGCACACAAAGACTGTTTTATGAGCCCCGTCCGCGTGTCAACACCGTGAAACGGGGGTTATTCTATAGGGTACCTCAACTAGTCAACTTATTTTTACGTAACATTCCAGAGGCAGACTTCTTTGCTGACGCTTCTGGCACTTTTAAAGCTCATGTCTTGAAACACATTTCATCCTTTTAGTTGCTAGTATTGTGGTGTTTTTACAAACACTTTTAGCGTGTACCTTTATTAAATGCCATTGTCCTTTAACGCTTTTGCCGTATATATTTTTACTTCTTGTTTAAAGTTCTTATGAATTATTTATTGTGTATTTTACTGATGTTTGGAATGTTTGTTTGTCATATTTTATATTGTGTGTGTGCTGCCTGATGTCCCGTGACTTCACCTGTTAGTGGGGGCAACCCTGTTGGTGATTACTTGAATAAATAAATAAATAAATAAATATACAGGCAGACAGGTAGTACCACGAGGGAGCGGGACAGCCGGTCCTATACAGGCAGACAGGCAGTACCACGAGGGAGCGGGACAGCCGGTCCTATACAGGCAGACAGGTAGTACCGCGAGGGAGCGGGACAGCCGGTCCTATACAGGCAGACAGGCAGTACCGCGAGGGAGCGGGACAGCCGGTCCTATACAGGCAGACAGGTAGTACCGCGAGGGAGCGGGACAGCCGGTCCTATACAGACAGACAGGTAGTACCACGAGGGAGCGGGACAGCCGGTCCTATACAGACAGACAGGCAGTACCACGAGGGAGCGGGACAGCCGGTCCTATACAGGCAGACAGGCAGTACTGCGAGGGAGCGGGACAGCCGGTCCTATACAGACAGACAGGTAGTACCGCGAGGGAGCGGGACAGCCGGTCCCATACAGGCAGACAGGCAGTACCGCGAGGGAGCGGGACAGCCGGTCCTATACAGACAGACAGGCAGTACCGCGAGGGAGCGGGACAGCCGGTCCTATACAGGCAGACAGGCAGTACCGCGAGGGAGCGGGACAGCCAGTCCTATACAGGCAGACAGGCAGTACCACGAGGGAGCGGGACAGCCGGTCCTATACAGGCAGACAGGCAGTACCACGAGGGAGCGGGACAGCCGGTCCTATACAGGCAGACAGGCAGTACCGCGAGGGAGCGGGACAGCCAGTCCTATACAGGCAGACAGGTAGTACCGCGAGGGAGCGGGACAGCCGGTCCTATACAGGCAGACAGGCAGTA
>JAXIVJ010015223.1:25000-32249 GCA_036785665.1 Chirona hameri | reverse complement strand
TGGGCTTTTAATGTCACCACCAGGGGGCAGGACAGGAGGGGTACCAGGTCAGACCACCAGGGGTCAAGGAAAAAGGAGGGTACCAGGTCAGACACCAGGCGCCAGGACAGGAAGGTACCAGGTCAGACTACCAGGGGGCAGGACAGGAGAGGTAACCGATAAGACCACCTGGGGCAGGATAGGAGGGTACCAGTTCAGACCACCAGGGGGGGGGGGCAGGACAGGAGTATACCACTTCAGACCAACAGGGGGCAGGACAGGAGGGTACAAGGGTCAGACCACCAGGGGCAGGACAGGAGAGTATCAGATAAGACCACAGGGGGCAGGATAGGAGGGTACCAGGTCAGCCCACCCTAGGGGCCATGACAGGAGGGTACCAAGGTCAGAGCACCAGGCGGAAAGGACAGGAAGTACCAGGTCAGACCACCAGGAGGCAGGGCAGGATGGTACCAGGTCAGACGCAACCAGGGGCCATGACAGGAGGGGTACCAGGTCAGACCACCAGGGGCAGGACAGGAGGTACCAGGTCAGACCACCAGGGACAGGACAGGAGGTATCAGGTCAGACCACCAGGGCAGGACAGGAGGTACCAGGTCAGACCACCGGAGGGCAGGACAGGAGGGTACCAGATAAGACCACCAGGGGAGGGACAGGAGGTACCAGATACGACCACCAGGGGACAGGGCAGGATGTACCAGATAAGACCACCAGTGGAGGACAGGAGGATGCCAGATTAGAACCAAGGGGGCAGGACAGGATGGTACCAGATAAGAACCCAGGGCAGGACAGGAGGGTACCAGGTCAGACCACCAGGGGCAGGACAGGAGGTACAGGTCAGACTAACAGGGGGCATGACAGGAGGTACCAGATAAGACCACCAGGGGCATGACAGGAGGGTACCAGTTCAGACCCCCAGGGGGGCAGGACAGGAGGGTACCCAGGTCAGACCACCAGGGGCAGGACAGGAGAGTATCAGATAAGACCCACCAGGGGCAGGACAGGAGGGTATCAGGTCAAACCATACTAGGGGTACCAGGTCAGAGCACCAGGCGACAGACAGGAGGTACCAGGTCAGACCACCAGGGGTCAGGACAGGAGGGTACCAGGTCAGACCAACAGATGGAGCAGACAGGAGGGTACACAGGTCAGACCACCAGGGGCAGGACAGGAGGTACCAGGTCAGACACCAGGGACAGGCCAGGAGGTCCCAGGTCAGACCTCCCAGGAGCAGGGGCAGGAGGTGAAGATGATAAAGATTATGAAGATGACGAAGATGATGCAAATGATGAAGATGAGATGAAGATGATTGAAGATGATGAGATGATGAAGATGATGAAGATGATGAAGATGATGAAGATTATGAAGATGATGAAGATGATGAAGATGATGAAGATGATGAAGATGATGAGAAGATGATGAAGATGATGAAGATGATGAAGATGATGAAGATTGATGAAGATGATGAAGATGATGTTGATGAAATGATGCAGATGATGGAAGATGAATGGAAGATGAAGAAGAATGATGATGATGATGAAGATGAAGATGATGACGATGATGAAGATGAGATTGAAGCTGAATAAGATGATGTAGATGATGAGAATGATGAAGATGATGCAGATGATGAAGATGATGAAGATGAGTAAGATGATGAAGATGGTGAAGATGATGAAAATGATGAAGATGATGAAGATGTTAAGATGATGAAGATGATGAAGATGATGAAGATGATGAAGATGACGAAGATTATAAAGATGATGAAGATGATGATGATGATGAAGATGATGAAGATGATTAAGATGATGAAGATGATGAAGATGATGAAGATGATGAAGATGATGAAGATGATGAAGATGATGAAGATGATGAAGACGATGAAGATGATGAAAATGAATGAAAATGATGGAGATGATGAAGATGATGAGAGATGAAGATGATGTAGATGATGAAAATGATGAAGATGATGAAGATGATAATAGATGATAATGTGAAGATGATGAAGATGATGAAGATGATGAAGATGAGTGAGAGATGATAGATGATGGAAGATGATGAAGATGAGAGATGATGAAGATATGGATGATGGAGATGATGAGATGATGAAGATGTTGAAGATGATGAAGATGATGAAGATGATGAAGATGATGAACATGATGAGGATGACGATGATGATGATGATGATGGTGATGATGAGATGATGATGGTGATGATGATGTTGAAGATGATGATGATGATGAGAAGGAGGAGGGTGCTGTATGATGATGATGCTGGATGATGATGATGCTGGATGATGGGGATGCTGTATGATGAGGATGAAGGATGATGAGGATACTAAATGATGAAGATACTGGATAATGAGGATGCTAAATGATGAAGATACTGGATGATGATGATGCTGGAAGATGACGATGCTGGATGATGATGATGCTGGATGATGAGGATGCTGGATGATGAGGATGCTGGATGATGAGGATGCTGGATGATGAGGATGCTGTACGATGAGGATGCTGGATGATGAGGATGCTGGATGATGGGGATGCTGTATGATGAGGATGAAGGATGATGAGGATGCTGGATGATGATGCTGGATGATGAGGATGCTAAATGATGAAGATACTGGATGATGAGGATGCTAAATGATGAAGATACTGGATGATGTTGATGCTGGATGATGATGATGCTGTATGATGATGATGCTGGATGATGATGATGCTGGATGATGAGGATACTGGATGATGAAGATGCTGGGTAATGATGATGCTGGATGATGAGGATGATGAGGATGCTGGATGATGAGGATGCTGGATGATGAGGATGCTGGTTGATGAGGATGCTGGATGATGAGGATGTGGAATGATGAGGATGCTGGATGATGAAGATGCTGGATAATGAGGATGCTGGATGATGAGGATGCTGTATGATGAGGATGTTGGATAATGAGGATGCTGGATGATGATGATGCTGGATGTTGAGGTTGCTGGAGATGATGAAGATGATGAAGATGATGCATACGATGAGGATGCTGGATGATGAGGATGCTCGATGATGATGATGCTGTATGATGATGATGTGGATGATGATGATGCTGGATGATGAGGATGCTGGATGATGAAGATGCTGGATGATGATGATGCTGGATGATGAGGATGATGAGGATGCTGGATGATGAGGATGCTGGATGATGAGGGTGCTGGATGATGAGGATGTGGGATGATGAGGATGCTCATCAGCATCCTCATCATACAGCATTCTCATCATCCAGCATCCTCATTATCCAGCATTTGCATCATCCAGCATCCTCATCATCCTCATCATCCAGCATCATCATCATCCAGCATCTTCATCATCCATCATCCTCATCATCCAGCATCATCATCATCCAGCATCCTCATTATCTAGCATTTGCATCATCCAGCATCCTCATCATCCTCATCATCCAGCATCATCATCATCCAGCATCTTCATCATCCATCATCCTCATCATCGAACATCCTCATCATCCAGCATCGTCATCATCCAGCATCGTCATCATCCAGCATCCTCAATCAATCAATCACAAATATATTATCAAACAAACAAATATAATAAACAATACAAGTGCGATTGGTGCAAATGCACACTGCATATAACATGGCACCTCTCGCGAACTGAAAGGTAAACTCAACAAAACCGACCGCCATCACGGAGGCATCGCCCCACCGTCCCTCCAAAGCAGCACGTTGCTGACCCATGCTGACCGCCGCCCCCTTAGTTCACAACTTAAGAGTTGAATCTTTTTGAATATAAAAGGAATTGTTGAAATGATCGAGCCACCCTGCACCGCTCACCAGTGCTGAGATGTGTTCCGTGTAAAATAATGTCGATCTGTGTGTCTGTTGGAAAATGGGAGAAGTCTGACTGCAGAATGGATGATATTGTTGTAAATAATTGGTTTCTATAATGTTCATGAAGGTGGCAGTGAAGTATGAAGTGATTTGTTGTTTCGGAAGAATTGCCGCAAGTACAGTTAGGTGTTTCGACTTTTTGAATAGAATAGAGATGAGCATTCAAGTTAGACATTGCTAGTCTTATTTTAGTATGCAAAATGTTGCCTGTCTTGGTCCCTAATGAATAATACACTGGCGGTGTTGGAACACCCAGCCTCTTGAATAATTCTCGCTTAAAGGCTTTTGGGGAATTGCAGGTACGAGTGGATTCAGGAAGGCGGTTCCAGGTACGGGTGGTGGCGGGGATGAAGGATCTTTGAAAAAGTGAGGTACGATTAGGCGGGAGTGATTGTGAAGATGAATTGCGTAGTGTTCTGTTGGTGTCATGCTGACGAGTGTGTGGTATCGCGGCTCTGATGTAGTCGAGTAGTGTTCCTAAGTTACTTTTAAGTTTAAAATACATTTGAAGTTTGTGCATCTCGCGTCTTGCTGCCAATGTGTCCCAGCCTAAGTCGCGTCGAAGTTTGTCTGTTGAAGTCCTAAATGGTGCTCCCGTTACAAGTCGTGCGGCTCTGTTTTGTAATCTCTCTAGTCGTTGTGAGTCATGAAAAGTCAAATGTCCGTCATACACTACGTCACAATAGTTAAAATACGGTCGAATGTATATTTTGTAGATTTGAGCTAAGACTGTCCTTGGTAAATTATTAGCAATAGGATAGAGAGGGCTCAGAGCTCTGCATACTTTTTGTATCATATCGTTAACATGAGCGTGAAATCTAAGATCATTGGATAATGTAAGTCCTAAGTGTTTATGACTGCTGGTGTGTGGTATAGGCTCAACTCCAAATGTAAGCTGTGGTGAATGCATGTTGCGCTTTGTTGTAAATGTTTGCATAACTGTTTTCGTCGCATTGAACGTAATATGCCAGTTCTGTCCATAGGAAAATATCGAGTCCAGGTCGTTCTGTAATGATTGCTGAGTATGAATGAGGTTATGTGGTTGATGTGGTGCGTATAAAGATGTGTCATCAGCAAAAAAGAGAACGTCATTCGTCGTTTTGTTGGCTAAGTCGTTTAAGTATATTAATGCAAGTAAAGGCCCTAATACTGAACCCTGTGGGCATCCGGCATTGATTGTGTGAAATGATGAAAACCTGTCTCCAACTCTCACCCTTTGTTGTCGATCTTTAAGATATGACTCCAGCCACTGCAGTAGAGTACCCCTGATACCGAATTCGGCCTCACATTTTATTAATAGTCCCCTGTGCCAAATTTCTTCGAAATATTTTGAAATGTCAAGATAAATTGCAGTAAAATCATTGCCTTTGTCTAAATTTGAGTACATGTTTTGCGTCAGATGTAACAGCTGTAGCTGTGCGCCGTGTCCAGGTCGATAGCCGCTTTGTTTTTGCGAAAGAAGAGAATCATCAGTGAGGTGCTTGTAAATATGGCTAAATATTATTTTCCAAACTACTTTGATAAGCAGGGAAGAAGGCTGATTGGACGATAGTTTGTGGGATCCGACGGAGAGCCCTTTTTCTTGTATATAGGGTGAACATTAGCTGTTTTCCAAATTGCCGGATAAACTCCCACATTTAGGCAAGCATTGTACAATTTAGTTAATGGTTCGTAGATGAGCAGTGCTACAAGCTTCAAAATTCTACGGGGAGATCATCTGATCCGCATGATTTGTTGGAGTCAAGAGAATTTAGCACATTAAGAACTTGACTTGGAGTTATGTTAATAGAGTCTAAAGTGGGAACCAGCCTCCCATTGTCGTTTGTCGTTTGGGCTTCGATTATCGTCAACGTCAAGTTGTGATTGTTTGGCAAAGTGATTATTTAGCAGGGTAGCTTTTTGGTCGTCATCTGTCGCGATGGTCCCGTCTGTGTTTACTAATGGTGGTATGATCTGGTCACTGGTCCGTCCAATGATGGTTTTTAGCGTGGTGTGGTACTTGAATGGAGATTGTTTGCATTGAAGAAGGATATTTACTTTTGATCTGAGGTACTCGTCTTTCATACGTCTGTTTAAGTCGGTCACAAAGTTTCGCTGTCTTTTCCACCTTTCCCAATCCAATGTACACTGTCTCTGTTTGGCCAGCCTAAACAATCTGTTTCGCATCCTGATGTTGCGTGTAAGGTCTACATTTATCCAAGGCTCGTGCCGTCTGTCAGTTTGGATTGTCTTCATGCAGCCAAGATTGTCTGTCTTGGCTGCATTTAATACTGTGGACGTGAATTTTTCAGCTGCCTCTTCCACTTCTCCCGCTAGTATCAAGTCCCAGTCCGTATTGAGCAATGTATCTGTCAGTAGGTGTGCGTCAAGTCTGTCATAATCCCAAATACACTTCAGTCGTCTTGAGCATGTCGATGGTTTTACTATGTTCATAACTGCGTATATGGGGTAATGGTCTATCTGTGAGAATGGAGATAAAACACCGCTGTCAGTGATGATGTCCGTGTCGGTCACAAACAGAAGGTCGCGAAGGTTGTTACTGTTTGGTCTGGTGGGCTCATCTATTGTCTCACAACCTGTGAATTTCCCGCGTCCTGGAAGCACTCCACCGTTCACCCTATCCACAAATCTGGCAGCCTTTCCGAAGCATCCAACTTTCGTCCCATCTCCATCGTCCCTGCCTTCCCCAAGCTTGTGGAGAAAGTTGCTCAGCAGCAGCTATACTCCTATATGTCTGAAAATCATCTTTTCTCCTCTTCCCAGCACGGTTTCCGCTCCAGCCTATCCACAGAAACTGCGCTAGTTACCGTATCCGACCACATCCTTTCTGCTACCGACCGCCAGGAACTCACGCTTCTCTGTCTTCTCGACCTTTCCAAATGCTTCGACGTCATCGACCACTCAAAGCTTCTTTCCAAACTTCAAGCCTATTGTATCGATCCGACCTGGTTTTCCTCTTACCTCCGTGGCCATACTCAATCTGTTTGTACAACTGGTGGGCGGGGAAACCGACTCCTTTCCAGTCCTCTCCCCAATCCTATGGGTGTTTTCCAAGGTTCCTCACTTGGCCCGCTCCTTTTCCAGATTTTCGCCAACGACCTCCCCCTCTTTGCCCCTGAGGCGCACGTGGTGCAGTACGCTGACGATACCCAAATTCTACTCTCTGGCAAAAAAGACTCCCTCCCTCAGCTTATTGCTACCATGGAACAGGTTTTAAACTCTTTGGATGCCTGGTTCCACTCCCACGGTTTGAAGGTCAACACCGGCAAAACTGAACTTATCGTATTTGGCTCCCGTCAGAATTGTCGTGGCTTAGTCCCGATCTCCATTCGATTTCGCGAGGATACGATCCGTGAGGGCCCTAC
>JAXIVJ010015223.1:0-20000 GCA_036785665.1 Chirona hameri | reverse complement strand
ATGATGGATGATGAGGATGATGGATGAGGAGGATGATGGATGATGAGGATGATGGATGATGAGGATGATGGATGATGAGGATGATGGATGATGAGGATGATGGATGATGAGGATGATGGATGATGAGGATGATGTATGATGAGGATGATGGATGATGAGGATGATGGATGATGAGGATGATGGATGATGAGGATGATGGATGATGAGGATGATGGATGATGAGAATGATGGATGATGAGGATGATGGATGATGAGGATGATGGATGATGAGGATGATGGATGATGAGGATGATGGATGATGAGGATGATGGATGATGAGGATGATGGATGATGGATGATGATTATGATGGATGATGAGGATGATGGATGATGAGGATGATGGATGATGAGGATGATGGATGATGAGGATGCTGGATGATGAAGATGCTGTATGATGTTGATGCTGGATGATAATGATGCTGGATGATGAAGATGCTGGATGATGAAGATGCTGGATGATGAGGATGCTGGATGATGATTATGCTGGATGTTGAGGTTGCTGGAGATGATGAAGATGATGAATATGACGAAGATGATGAAGATGACGAAGATGATGAAGGTGACGAAGATGATGAAGATGATGAAGATGATGAAGATGATGAAGATGATAAAGATTATGTCTCAAAGACATTTACCCAACATTACACACCCGTTCCTCAGTTTTCAAGCTTGATGTGAAGATGAACAACATACCTGTAGAAGAAAATGCTAACATAAAATACTTGGGCGTGGTAATTGATAAAACACTTAAGTTTACAAAGCATATTGAGTATATATCTAACATAGTTAGTAGAAACATTGGAATAATAGCAAGAGTAAGGTACCGCTTAGACAAAATAACTGCGCATACTTTGTATAATAGTCTAATTCTTCCATATCTGAATTATTGTTGCATGATCTGGGGTAGTAACTATCATTCTCAGCTTGATAAGCTAGTGATTTTACAAAAGAGGGCTGTGAGACTGACTGAATATGTATACCCCCACATAGTTCAGAGCCAATTTTCAAACAATATAACATATTGAAGTTAGCCGATATAGCAAAATCACAGATAATCATTGTGATGGAAAAGTTCATAACCAAACAGTTACCAATAGCTTTTGAAAAAATATATGAAATTTGTGATATCAAAATATAAGATTTGTTTTTCTTTCATCAAAATGAAAGCCAATAGTCCTCACAGGAGGAAAACTAAACATTTAAAGCAACCATTCTCAAACCGCAATTATCGATTATTCATCACCAATTGCCTTGGCCCTAAGCTATGGAATAATATCATAGCCCCTCAATTTCCAAACTTAAACGATATTCCAACATCTAAGACTATTAAACAAAGTATTGTTCGCAAACATTTTGTTAATTCTTACAATATGTAAGAAACACTTGTCAGCTTGACATAGTAATAATTATATACTTGATTACAATCATACAATAATAATATTATGCAACACTTAACAAGAATAGTACAATGTTGCAACTCTTATTGTCCGCATACACATAATGTACGTATCGGTAGGTACAGAGTGTATCACCTTTCATGTTCATTGCATAAGAACAATGTGAAATATTCTCGGATTTCATATTTGTCATATATATCATAATCACCTCTCCTGTCATATATTATCCACAGACGATCCATTATCATTTCCTAATATACAATACCAGATATATTATTATATGGCATCATTAGGTATATACATATTCATTGGCGCTGGCTTCGGGATCCCTACTCAGCAACAAGCTACACTTTGCTGAGTGAGGTCCCAAAGTACCAGCAAGAAAAGCTTGAAAATAGACCAGAATTTGTCCTCCGCCCTGTATGACTGATATCCCCTTTACTAACACAGTGAATCAATCTATCCTCATCCTGCCCTGAATGAGGATAAGAGTGAATGAATCCATCCTCATCCTGTCCTGGATGAGGATGAGTGAGGATAATATCCTGGGACGTAGTTGGGGGGCAGTCATTTGCTGTTTTCAACAATTACTACTTTTCGCCTTCTCTTATATCACCACATCTAACACCCAAACCACCTCTCTTCATATGCTTTTCTATGTTTGTTTCCATTTCTTAGCTGGGAGTGCCGCGACATTTTCTTTTTTGTTCTCTGGTATTAACGTAAGGTGTCGTGCGTCGTTGTGATCGAGGGCGGGGGCACTCCTGGTCACCTATTAATGGGTGGCGGTTAGAAATAAAATTGATGATGCTGGATGATGATGATGCTGTATGATGATGATGCTGGATGATGAGGATGCTGGATGATGATGCTGCTGGATGATGATGATGCAGGATGATGATGATGTTGGATGATGAGGATGATTTATGATGATGATGCTGGATGATGATGATGCTGGATGATGATGATGCTGGATGATGATGATGCTGGATGATGATGATGCTGGATGATGATGATGCTGGATGATGAGGATGATTAATGATGATGATGCTGGATGATGATGATGCTGGATGATGATGATGCTGGATGATGATGATGCAGGATGATGAGGATGCTGGATGATGAGGATGCTGGATGAAGAGGATGCTGGATGATGAGGATGCTGGATGACTTCTTCTCGTGTCTCCTTTAATTTGGTAGCCATCTTCTCTAGTTCCATGTCCTTTTCGTTCACATGTTCTTCAATATCATTAATGCGGTCGTTGAGAACCTCGAACTTTGACTGCTGAGTTGTTTTGAACTCATGCAGCTCCTTGGAAAGGAACAGCGACAGACGGCTCTTCATTTCTTCCACGGCATCTTCGATCAGTTCCTTTACTTCACCTGGTGTCCGGCGAGGTGAAGCGTCGGGTGGTCTGCGCTTGATGTCCGGCGAGGTGAAGCTTCGGGTGGTCTGCGCTTGCCCATCGGTGCGGAGGCCCCTGACTCTGAGCGGTCTCGCTTTCCTGCTCCGTCGGAGTAACTTCTGATGATTTCACTGACAGATGAACCTCTCCTGAGCGATTTGATGGTTTCCGTCTCGATTCCACCACCCTCGCAGCCACTGGCGTCAGACACCGAAGTTCGGTGTTCCTCGATGATCACACAAACCATAACGAGACGGTTCGAACGGGACGGAACGTAACGGAACGCTTGAACGGGTTAACAATCTGCTAGTTTGCAAAATGTGTATTGGCTGCCTGCAGGAATTATCTGTCGATCTTGTTTAAGCTTGTCCAATTAGTGGTGACAGTGCGACCTGTTTCAAACTTTGAGACATCTCGTCTTCCAGAGAAACTAACTGTTGTTCACATCGGTACCAAATGTCAGGGACCACTCCACATGTACCTTCCATAGTATCGTCTGCTTGTGAACTTCTTGTCACCAACGATCGTCGGTACTTGTCGTTTGTATGTGTCATTTTTCGCTTGGCTGCAGGAGTGGTCTGTCGAACATGTCATCTTGTTTGACCATGCAGCCCAAATAGTTTCGGTAGTGCAATAGGTTTCGAATTCTGATTATTTTATAAGATGACATCCAGGAAGACAAACTTTTATTAATGTCATAGGTAATTGTGGGGCGCTCTCACTGGCCTGAGGAGTGCCGTCACTGGCCGGAGGGGCGCCTTCACTGGCCTGAGGGGCGCCATCACGGGCCGGAGAGGGGAAGTCACAAGTCGGAGGCCGGAGTGGCGCCGTCACTGGCCAGAAGGGCGCCGTCACTGATCGGAGGGGCGCCAGCTTTGCATGGGTGCCTCGGGTCCAACGGACCAGATCATGTCCTGAATGACCGTATACTTGGTACGCCACTGGGCGTCTCACAAAGTGTGTGTGTGTGTGTGTGTGTGTGTGTGTGTGTGTGTGTGTGTGTGTGTGTGTGTGTGTGTGTGTGTGTGTGTGTGTGTGTGTGTGTGTGTGTGTGTGTGTGTGTGTGTGTGTGTGTGTGTGTGTGTGTGTGTGTGTGTGTGTGTGTGTGTGTGTGTGTGTGTGTGTGTGTGTGTGTGTGTGTGTGTGTGTGTGTGTGTGTGTGTGTGTGTGTGTGTGTGTGTGTGTGTGTGTGTGTGTGTGTGTGTGTGTGTGTGTGTGTGTGTGTGTGTGTGTGTGTGTGTGTGTGTGTGTGTGTGTGTGTGTGTGTGTGTGTGTGTGTGTGTGTGTGTGTGTGTGTGTGTGTGTGTGTGTGTGTGTGTGTGTGTGTGTGTGTGTGTGTGTGTGTGTGTGTGTGTGTGTGTGTGTGTGTGTGTGTGTGTGTGTGTGTGTGTGTGTGTGTGTGTGTGTGTGTGTGTGTGTGTGTGTGTGTGTGTGTGTGTGTGTGTGTGTGTGTGTGTGTGTGTGTGTGTGTGTGTGTGTGTGTGTGTGTGTGTGTGTGTGTGTGTGTGTGTGTGTGTGTGTGTGTGTGTGTGTGTGTGTGTGTGTGTGTGTGTGTGTGTGTGTGTGTGTGTGTGTGTGTGTGTGTGTGTGTGTGTGTGTGTGTGTGTGTGTGTGTGTGTGTGTGTGTGTGTGTGTGTGTGTGTGTGTGTGTGTGTGTGTGTGTGTGTGTGTGTGTGTGTGTGTGTGTGTGTGTGTGTGTGTGTGTGTGTGTGTGTGTGTGTGTGTGTGTGTGTGTGTGTGTGTGTGTGTGTGTGTGTGTGTGTGTGTGTGTGTGTGTGTGTGTGTGTGTGTGTGTGTGTGTGTGTGTGTGTGTGTGTGTGTGTGTGTGTGTGTGTGTGTGTGTGTGTGTGTGTGTGTGTGTGTGTGTGTGTGTGTGTGTGTGTGTGTGTGTGTGTGTGTGTGTGTGTGTGTGTGTGTGTGTGTGTGTGTGTGTGTGTGTGTGTGTGTGTGTGTGTGTGTGTGTGTGTGTGTGTGTGTGTGTGTGTGTGTGTGTGTGTGTGTGTGTGTGTGTGTGTGTGTGTGTGTGTGTGTGTGTGTGTGTGTGTGTGTGTGTGTGTGTGTGTGTGTGTGTGTGTGTGTGTGTGTGTGTGTGTGTGTGTGTGTGTGTGTGTGTGTGTGTGTGTGTGTGTGTGTGTGTGTGTGTGTGTGTGTGTGTGTGTGTGTGTGTGTGTGTGTGTGTGTGTGTGTGTGTGTGTGTGTGTGTGTGTGTGTGTGTGTGTGTGTGTGTGTGTGTGTGTGTGTGTGTGTGTGTGTGTGTGTGTGTGTGTGTGTGTGTGTGTGTGTGTGTGTGTGTGTGTGTGTGTGTGTGTGTGTGTGTGTGTGTGTGTGTGTGTGTGTGTGTGTGTGTGTGTGTGTGTGTGTGTGTGTGTGTGTGTGTGTGTGTGTGTGTGTGTGTGTGTGTGTGTGTGTGTGTGTGTGTGTGTGTGTGTGTGTGTGTGTGTGTGTGTGTGTGTGTGTGTGTGTGTGTGTGTGTGTGTGTGTGTGTGTGTGTGTGTGTGTGTGTGTGTGTGTGTGTGTGTGTGTGTGTGTGTGTGTGTGTGTGTGTGTGTGTGTGTGTGTGTGTGTGTGTGTGTGTGTGTGTGTGTGTGTGTGTGTGTGTGTGTGTGTGTGTGTGTGTGTGTGTGTGTGTGTGTGTGTGTGTGTGTGTGTGTGTGTGTGTGTGTGTGTGTGTGTGTGTGTGTGTGTGTGTGTGTGTGTGTGTGTGTGTGTGTGTGTGTGTGTGTGTGTGTGTGTGTGGTGTGTGTGTGTGTGTGTGTGTGTGTGTGTGTGTGTGTGTGTGTGTGTGTGTGTGTGTGTGTGTGTGTGTGTGTGTGTGTGTGTGTGTGTGTGTGTGTGTGTGTGTGTGTGTGTGTGTGTGTGTGTGTGTGTGTGTGTGTGTGTGTGTGTGTGTGTGTGTGTGTGTGTGTGTGTGTGTGTGTGTGTGTGTGTGTGTGTGTGTGTGTGTGTGTGTGTGTGTGTGTGTGTGTGTGTGTGTGTGTGTGTGTGTGTGTGTGTGTGTGTGTGTGTGTGTGTGTGTGTGTGTGTGTGTGTGTGTGTGTGTGTGTGTGTGTGTGTGTGTGTGTGTGTGTGTGTGTGTGTGTGTGTGTGTGTGTGTGTGTGTGTGTGTGTGTGTGTGTGTGTGTGTGTGTGTGTGTGTGTGTGTGTGTGTGTGTGTGTGTGTGTGTGTGTGTGTGTGTGTGTGTGTGTGTGTGTGTGTGTGTGTGTGTGTGTGTGTGTGTGTGTGTGTGTGTGTGTGTGTGTGTGTGTGTGTGTGTGTGTGTGTGTGTGTGTGTGTGTGTGTGTGTGTGTGTGTGTGTGTGTGTGTGTGTGTGTGTGTGTGTGTGTGTGTGTGTGTGTGTGTGTGTGTGTGTGTGTGTGTGTGTGTGTGTGTGTGTGTGTGTGTGTGTGTGTGTGTGTGTGTGTGTGTGTGTGTGTGTGTGTGTGTGTGTGTGTGTGTGTGTGTGTGTGTGTGTGTGTGTGTGTGTGTGTGTGTGTGTGTGTGTGTGTGTGTGTGTGTGTGTGTGTGTGTGTGTGTGTGTGTGTGTGTGTGTGTGTGTGTGTGTGTGTGTGTGTGTGTGTGTGTGTGTGTGTGTGTGTGTGTGTGTGTGTGTGTGTGTGTGTGTGTGTGTGTGTGTGTGTGTGTGTGTGTGTGTGTGTGTGTGTGTGTGTGTGTGTGTGTGTGTGTGTGTGTGTGTGTGTGTGTGTGTGTGTGTGTGTGTGTGTGTGTGTGTGTGTGTGTGTGTGTGTGTGTGTGTGTGTGTGTGTGTGTGTGTGTGTGTGTGTGTGTGTGTGTGTGTGTGTGTGTGTGTGTGTGTGTGTGTGTGTGTGTGTGTGTGTGTGTGTGTGTGTGTGTGTGTGTGTGTGTGTGTGTGTGTGTGTGTGTGTGTGTGTGTGTGTGTGTGTGTGTGTGTGTGTGTGTGTGTGTGTGTGTGTGTGTGTGTGTGTGTGTGTGTGTGTGTGTGTGTGTGTGTGTGTGTGTGTGTGTGTGTGTGTGTGTGTGTGTGTGTGTGTGTGTGTGTGTGTGTGTGTGTGTGTGTGTGTGTGTGTGTGTGTGTGTGTGTGTGTGTGTGTGTGTGTGTGTGTGTGTGTGTGTGTGTGTGTGTGTGTGTGTGTGTGTGTGTGTGTGTGTGTGTGTGTGTGTGTGTGTGTGTGTGTGTGTGTGTGTGTGTGTGTGTGTGTGTGTGTGTGTGTGTGTGTGTGTGTGTGTGTGTGTGTGTGTGTGTGTGTGTGTGTGTGTGTGTGTGTGTGTGTGTGTGTGTGTGTGTGTGTGTGTGTGTGTGTGTGTGTGTGTGTGTGTGTGTGTGTGTGTGTGTGTGTGTGTGTGTGTGTGTGTGTGTGTGTGTGTGTGTGTGTGTGTGTGTGTGTGTGTGTGTGTGTGTGTGTGTGTGTGTGTGTGTGTGTGTGTGTGTGTGTGTGTGTGTGTGTGTGTGTGTGTGTGTGTGTGTGTGTGTGTGTGTGTGTGTGTGTGTGTGTGTGTGTGTGTGTGTGTGTGTGTGTGTGTGTGTGTGTGTGTGTGTGTGTGTGTGTGTGTGTGTGTGTGTGTGTGTGTGTGTGTGTGTGTGTGTGTGTGTGTGTGTGTGTGTGTGTGTGTGTGTGTGTGTGTGTGTGTGTGTGTGTGTGTGTGTGTGTGTGTGTGTGTGTGTGTGTGTGTGTGTGTGTGTGTGTGTGTGTGTGTGTGTGTGTGTGTGTGTGTGTGTGTGTGTGTGTGTGTGTGTGTGTGTGTGTGTGTGTGTGTGTGTGTGTGTGTGTGTGTGTGTGTGTGTGTGTGTGTGTGTGTGTGTGTGTGTGTGTGTGTGTGTGTGTGTGTGTGTGTGTGTGTGTGTGTGTGTGTGTGTGTGTGTGTGTGTGTGTGTGTGTGTGTGTGTGTGTGTGTGTGTGTGTGTGTGTGTGTGTGTGTGTGTGTGTGTGTGTGTGTGTGTGTGTGTGTGTGTGTGTGTGTGTGTGTGTGTGTGTGTGTGTGTGTGTGTGTGTGTGTGTGTGTGTGTGTGTGTGTGTGTGTGTGTGTGTGTGTGTGTGTGTGTGTGTGTGTGTGTGTGTGTGTGTGTGTGTGTGTGTGTGTGTGTGTGTGTGTGTGTGTGTGTGTGTGTGTGTGTGTGTGTGTGTGTGTGTGTGTGTGTGTGTGTGTGTGTGTGTGTGTGTGTGTGTGTGTGTGTGTGTGTGTGTGTGTGTGTGTGTGTGTGTGTGTGTGTGTGTGTGTGTGTGTGTGTGTGTGTGTGTGTGTGTGTGTGTGTGTGTGTGTGTGTGTGTGTGTGTGTGTGTGTGTGTGTGTGTGTGTGTGTGTGTGTGTGTGTGTGTGTGTGTGTGTGTGTGTGTGTGTGTGTGTGTGTGTGTGTGTGTGTGTGTGTGTGTGTGTGTGTGTGTGTGTGTGTGTGTGTGTGTGTGTGTGTGTGTGTGTGTGTGTGTGTGTGTGTGTGTGTGTGTGTGTGTGTGTGTGTGTGTGTGTGTGTGTGTGTGTGTGTGTGTGTGTGTGTGTGTGTGTGTGTGTGTGTGTGTGTGTGTGTGTGTGTGTGTGTGTGTGTGTGTGTGTGTGTGTGTGTGTGTGTGTGTGTGTGTGTGTGTGTGTGTGTGTGTGTGTGTGTGTGTGTGTGTGTGTGTGTGTGTGTGTGTGTGTGTGTGTGTGTGTGTGTGTGTGTGTGTGTGTGTGTGTGTGTGTGTGTGTGTGTGTGTGTGTGTGTGTGTGTGTGTGTGTGTGTGTGTGTGTGTGTGTGTGTGTGTGTGTGTGTGTGTGTGTGTGTGTGTGTGTGTGTGTGTGTGTGTGTGTGTGTGTGTGTGTGTGTGTGTGTGTGTGTGTGTGTGTGTGTGTGTGTGTGTGTGTGTGTGTGTGTGTGTGTGTGTGTGTGTGTGTGTGTGTGTGTGTGTGTGTGTGTGTGTGTGTGTGTGTGTGTGTGTGTGTGTGTGTGTGTGTGTGTGTGTGTGTGTGTGTGTGTGTGTGTGTGTGTGTGTGTGTGTGTGTGTGTGTGTGTGTGTGTGTGTGTGTGTGTGTGTGTGTGTGTGTGTGTGTGTGTGTGTGTGTGTGTGTGTGTGTGTGTGTGTGTGTGTGTGTGTGTGTGTGTGTGTGTGTGTGTGTGTGTGTGTGTGTGTGTGTGTGTGTGTGTGTGTGTGTGTGTGTGTGTGTGTGTGTGTGTGTGTGTGTGTGTGTGTGTGTGTGTGTGTGTGTGTGTGTGTGTGTGTGTGTGTGTGTGTGTGTGTGTGTGTGTGTGTGTGTGTGTGTGTGTGTGTGTGTGTGTGTGTGTGTGTGTGTGTGTGTGTGTGTGTGTGTGTGTGTGTGTGTGTGTGTGTGTGTGTGTGTGTGTGTGTGTGTGTGTGTGTGTGTGTGTGTGTGTGTGTGTGTGTGTGTGTGTGTGTGTGTGTGTGTGTGTGTGTGTGTGTGTGTGTGTGTGTGTGTGTGTGTGTGTGTGTGTGTGTGTGTGTGTGTGTGTGTGTGTGTGTGTGTGTGTGTGTGTGTGTGTGTGTGTGTGTGTGTGTGTGTGTGTGTGTGTGTGTGTGTGTGTGTGTGTGTGTGTGTGTGTGTGTGTGTGTGTGTGTGTGTGTGTGTGTGTGTGTGTGTGGTGTGTGTGTGTGTGTGTGTGTGTGTGTGTGTGTGTGTGTGTGTGTGTGTGTGTGTGTGTGTGTGTGTGTGTGTGTGTGTGTGTGTGTGTGTGTGTGTGTGTGTGTGTGTGTGTGTGTGTGTGTGTGTGTGTGTGTGTGTGTGTGTGTGTGTGTGTGTGTGTGTGTGTGTGTGTGTGTGTGTGTGTGTGTGTGTGTGTGTGTGTGTGTGTGTGTGTGTGTGTGTGTGTGTGTGTGTGTGTGTGTGTGTGTGTGTGTGTGTGTGTGTGTGTGTGTGTGTGTGTGTGTGTGTGTGTGTGTGTGTGTGTGTGTGTGTGTGTGTGTGTGTGTGTGTGTGTGTGTGTGTGTGTGTGTGTGTGTGTGTGTGTGTGTGTGTGTGTGTGTGTGTGTGTGTGTGTGTGTGTGTGTGTGTGTGTGTGTGTGTGTGTGTGTGTGTGTGTGTGTGTGTGTGTGTGTGTGTGTGTGTGTGTGTGTGTGTGTGTGTGTGTGTGTGTGTGTGTGTGTGTGTGTGTGTGTGTGTGTGTGTGTGTGTGTGTGTGTGTGTGTGTGTGTGTGTGTGTGTGTGTGTGTGTGTGTGTGTGTGTGTGTGTGTGTGTGTGTGTGTGTGTGTGTGTGTGTGTGTGTGTGTGTGTGTGTGTGTGTGTGTGTGTGTGTGTGTGTGTGTGTGTGTGTGTGTGTGTGTGTGTGTGTGTGTGTGTGTGTGTGTGTGTGTGTGTGTGTGTGTGTCTGTCTGTCTGTCTGTCTGTCTGTCTGTCTGTCTGTCTGTCTGTCTGTCTGTCTGTCTGTCTGTCTGTCTGTCTGTCTGTCTGTCTGTCTGTCTGTCTGTCTGTCTGTCTGTCTGTCTGTCTGTCTGTCTGTCTGTCTGTCTGTCTGTCTGTCTGTCTGTCTGTCTGTCTGTCTGTCTGTCTGTCTGTCTGTCTGTCTGTCTGTCTGTCTGTCTGTCTGTCTGTCTGTCTGTCTGTCTGTCTGTCTGTCTGTCTGTCTGTCTGTCTGTCTGTCTGTCTGTCTGTCTGTCTGTCTGTCTGTCTGTCTGTCTGTCTGTCTGTCTGTCTGTCTGTCTGTCTGTCTGTCTGTCTGTCTGTCTGTCTGTCTGTCTGTCTGTCTGTCTGTCTGTCTGTCTGTCTGTCTGTCTGTCTGTCTGTCTGTCTGTCTGTCTGTCTGTCTGTCTGTCTGTCTGTCTGTCTGTCTGTCTGTCTGTCTGTCTGTCTGTCTGTCTGTCTGTCTGTCTGTCTGTCTGTCTGTCTGTCTGTCTGTCTGTCTGTCTGTCTGTCTGTCTGTCTGTCTGTCTGTCTGTCTGTCTGTCTGTCTGTCTGTCTGTCTGTCTGTCTGTCTGTCTGTCTGTCTGTCTGTCTGTCTGTCTGTCTGTCTGTCTGTCTGTCTGTCTGTCTGTCTGTCTGTCTGTCTGTCTGTCTGTCTGTCTGTCTGTCTGTCTGTCTGTCTGTCTGTCTGTCTGTCTGTCTGTCTGTCTGTCTGTCTGTCTGTCTGTCTGTCTGTCTGTCTGTCTGTCTGTCTGTCTGTCTGTCTGTCTGTCTGTCTGTCTGTCTGTCTGTCTGTCTGTCTGTCTGTCTGTCTGTCTGTCTGTCTGTCTGTCTGTCTGTCTGTCTGTCTGTCTGTCTGTCTGTCTGTCTGTCTGTCTGTCTGTCTGTCTGTCTGTCTGTCTGTCTGTCTGTCTGTCTGTCTGTCTGTCTGTCTGTCTGTCTGTCTGTCTGTCTGTCTGTCTGTCTGTCTGTCTGTCTGTCTGTCTGTCTGTCTGTCTGTCTGTCTGTCTGTCTGTCTGTCTGTCTGTCTGTCTGTCTGTCTGTCTGTCTGTCTGTCTGTCTGTCTGTCTGTCTGTCTGTCTGTCTGTCTGTCTGTCTGTCTGTCTGTCTGTCTGTCTGTCTGTCTGTCTGTCTGTCTGTCTGTCTGTCTGTCTGTCTGTCTGTCTGTCTGTCTGTCTGTCTGTCTGTCTGTCTGTCTGTCTGTCTGTCTGTCTGTCTGTCTGTCTGTCTGTCTGTCTGTCTGTCTGTCTGTCTGTCTGTCTGTCTGTCTGTCTGTCTGTCTGTCTGTCTGTCTGTCTGTCTGTCTGTCTGTCTGTCTGTCTGTCTGTCTGTCTGTCTGTCTGTCTGTCTGTCTGTCTGTCTGTCTGTCTGTCTGTCTGTCTGTCTGTCTGTCTGTCTGTCTGTCTGTCTGTCTGTCTGTCTGTCTGTCTGTCTGTCTGTCTGTCTGTCTGTCTGTCTGTCTGTCTGTCTGTCTGTCTGTCTGTCTGTCTGTCTGTCTGTCTGTCTGTCTGTCTGTCTGTCTGTCTGTCTGTCTGTCTGTCTGTCTGTCTGTCTGTCTGTCTGTCTGTCTGTCTGTCTGTCTGTCTGTCTGTCTGTCTGTCTGTCTGTCTGTCTGTCTGTCTGTCTGTCTGTCTGTCTGTCTGTCTGTCTGTCTGTCTGTCTGTCTGTCTGTCTGTCTGTCTGTCTGTCTGTCTGTCTGTCTGTCTGTCTGTCTGTCTGTCTGTCTGTCTGTCTGTCTGTCTGTCTGTCTGTCTGTCTGTCTGTCTGTCTGTCTGTCTGTCTGTCTGTCTGTCTGTCTGTCTGTCTGTCTGTCTGTCTGTCTGTCTGTCTGTCTGTCTGTCTGTCTGTCTGTCTGTCTGTCTGTCTGTCTGTCTGTCTGTCTGTCTGTCTGTCTGTCTGTCTGTCTGTCTGTCTGTCTGTCTGTCTGTCTGTCTGTCTGTCTGTCTGTCTGTCTGTCTGTCTGGGGTCTGTCTGTCTGTCGGCGGGCGTGCGTGCGTGTGTGTGTGTGTGTGTGTGTTTTTTTACGGGGTTGGGTGTGTGTCGGGTGTTCCCAGGTCAGGTCCAGGTTACCAGGTCAAGTTACGTGACTCTACCTCCAACACATTTGAGGTTGCGTCACAGTCACCGTTTTTGACTGAGTGTTTTCAAATGTGCAGGATTTAATTATAATATTTAGTATAAAGTAACTACAATTAATTTATATCGGATTTTGTTTTATATCGGTGAGCTTAGCTTAGGTCAAGTCGATCATGTGGCGTCCCCAGTATAGGTCAATGAGAAAATGTGCAAATGCTTCCTAGGCCATTCTTGATGAACCAGGTTAAACAATTATTAGTGACCCCTCTAAGGTCATATGAGGTCACGGACACGTTATTTCCAATAACTTTTGATTGAATAAAGATAGAGACGTGAGACTGAAACCACTGCGTGTATCTCGTAGAGACACTTCATAATATGCGTAGTATGACCCACTTAGATCACCATATGACCTTAAATGACATTGACCTGAGGAAGACAAATCAGAAGAGGCATTTATATACCTCTCAGGCACAAATGTAACAGGACCAAGGGCAAACCAGTTTGGCTTACCCCAGAAGTAAGGAGTGCTATACAAGCTAAAAGAAATGCATTAAGCGTTTTGAAGGGATCATCAGTGGAGATAAATCAGAACTACCAAAATGCAAGAAATTCAGTTAAGAAAAAGGTAAGAGCAACTGAAAGGGCAAAGGAACTTTATTTAGCTAGACATTGTAATGTAGATAGTAGGAAGTTGTTCAGTTTGTATAAGTTCAGCACAGTTTCCAAATATGTAGGTCCATTTAAGGTAAATGATGTGTTAGTTAGCAAGGACGGTGCAATGGTTGAAGTGCTTAATGAACAGTTCCAATCTGTCTTTAATATCGAGGACCAGAGTAGTATTGCAGTACTTCAGCTCGACCCAGAGACCGAGGAGACTATAAGAGAGCTAGGTAGCATAAATTGTGAACTTGTTCTGGAATATCTAAAGAAAGTAAGGCCAAACAAAGCAGAAGGACCTGATGAAATCCATGCTAGACTCTTAAAATCATCTCAAAGAGAGTTGTCGGTTTTGTTAGCCATAATATTTTATAAATCACTCGCAGATACTAAAATTACACGTGTTTATAAACGAGCCATTGTTGTTCCTATTCATAACAAGGACGATAAAAGTAAAGAGGAAAACTATAGACCGATTAGTCTGATGACTGACCTCATTAGTCTGCAAGGTGCTTGAATCAGTCATCAAAGATAAGATTGTTGAATTCTTGGAGCAAAATGAACTCATCAAGGATACACATTACACAGCATGACTTTAGGAAGGTCTGTTCTGGTTTAACTAATCTTCTGAGGATTTTGGATGTTAAAACATATAACTTGTATCAGGGTAAACAGCTATATGTAGCTTTTATTTCAGTAAAGCATTTGTCAAAGTCCCCCATACAAAACTATGGTTGTTACTTACAATTCATGGGATCAAAGGCAAGATTCTCGATTTGATAGAAACGTGGCTTTCAGGGCGTCAGCAAAGGGTTATATTAAATAGATGCAAATCACCATGGAAGGAGGTTCTCAGTGGGGTTTCACAAAGTTCAGTCCTGGGCCCATTGCTTTTTATAATATTTGTGAATACAATTGAGAAGTGAGAACAGTATAGACAGCCAAAGTCTTGAAATTTGCAGACGATCTCAAAGTTGTCAGGATTCTTAGAGCAAGACATGATCAGGATGTTTTCCAATCAGATCTGGACAGGCACGTAGCCAGGATTTCGTCCAGGAAGGGGGGGGGGGGGGGGCGGAGTATCGAAAGAGTCCCTTCCCGAGCGTTGAAAGGGCCCCCTTCCCAAGCGTTGTTGAAAGGGCCAAACAAAACGAATGAAAAGACACGTTACAAGGATGGACAATGCAGTATGACAGGTATGGCATGGGCCATACCAACTTTTAGGAGCTGGAGTTAGCAAACTGCCATATCAAGTTTGAAACCAGCGACACCAATTTGGAATAGTCTATATCAACTTGGAATATTTTAAAGATCAAGACCTGGAACTCTTAAACAATAGCGCCGCGGAGCGGCGCAGAAATTTTGAGTTTTATGCCCTGGATATGCTTTCTCATCAATGCGTCGCATTGCGTATGGTGCGGACCTCTACAAATGCTATATTGTAAGTGCGGTAAAAAAGTGCTAAAGTGAACTATTTTGTACAATTATATGGGAAAGTAGCAACATAACACATAAATGCGTCGAGAAAAGGGCCGTTTTTGTCTAACCAGCATATAATTGAATTTGGAGTTAAATTGCGCCGATTAGCGGCGCAATTTGTTTTAGTTTTATTCCCTGAACATTCATACTGTTGAAAGGTCCAGGGGATCCGCGACTCATCTGGGATCCGCGAAGCGAAGAGACATGATCTACAGTGTTTGATATATAGATGTAGATATAGATATAGATATAGATATAGATATAGATATAGATATAGATATAGATATAGATATAGATATATATATATATATATATATATATATATATATATAGATATAGATATAGATATAGATATAGATATAGATATAGATAAGATATAGATATAGATATAGATATAGATATAGATATAGATATAGATATAGATATAGATATAGATATAGACATAGATATAGATATAGATGTAGATGTAGATGTAGATGTAGATGTAGATGTAGATATATATGTAGATGTAGATGTATATGTAGATGTAGATATAGATGTAGATGTAGATGTAGATGTAGATGTAGATGTAGATGTAGATGCAGATGCAGATGCAGATGCAGATGCAGATGTAGATGTAGATGTAGATGTAGATGTGGATGTGGATGTGGATGTGGATGTGGATGTGGATGTGGATGTGGATGTGGATGTGGATGTGGATGTGGATGTGGATGTGGATGTGGATGTGGATGTGGATGTGGATGTGGATGTGGATGTGGATGTGGATGTGGATGTGGATGATGTGGATGTGGATGTGGATGTGGATGTGGATGTGGATGTGGATGTGGATGTGGATGTGGATGTGGATGTGGATGTGGATGTGGATGTGGATGTGGATGTGGATGTGGATGTGGATGTGGATGTGGATGTGGATGTCAGTTCTTAAATTTTCGTAAAAATGAGTGGAAAATACCACCTATCAAAAAATATTTCCTCATCTTTAAATTATTGTTTTGTCTTTTTTTCTCATCTCATTTTCTCATCAATCATTGCTATTTTTGTGTTGGTTGAATGTTCTGCCTGAGTTTCAAAGCATAACTTCTTTGACCTAGAAAACAACTTTGTTTCAGAAGATACTGTCCAAATCCACAAGCAAGCTATCCATTAATCACCATCCTGGATCCTCCATCACACGGAACTAAAGATACACATACAAATGATCATGCTGAACCATGCACATGCCCTGTTAATGACAATGACCACATATCTGAATTGATGATGATTGGAGTTTAACCCGCGCGGCGCTGGGGTCTCCATCCGAACGTGCGGCGCGGGGGGGTAAATTCTACCCCCCCCCTCGTATCTTCCGAACCAATAACCGCAGCGAGATGCGCAAGGCGAGGATCGAAACCTCTCAGTGAGAAGAATCTAACGCATGCCCGAAAATATTAACATAAGGTCACATGTCAGGTCACGGTCAGGTCAAGTGTCAAAATGTAAGTATTTGGGTTTTTGGGCTATACTTTCCATCCAAAGCCTTGTATTGCAACTATTATCTCACAAAGTGCTCCCAAATATATAATGCATCTCCCGCATAAGTAAAAGTGAAATTTTAAGCAAAGGTCAAGGTCAATGTCAGGTCACAAAAGGTCACAGGTCTACGAAAGCCATGCAACACATGTTGTATGGGTTATTTTACACGTATAATTCGATAGAAGCAGCCATTTTCACAGTTTGACACCATATAATCGCCCTCAAGTCAAGGTCAGGTCACAATAAGGTCAAAATTTGAAATTGATTAATCTAAATAAACATTGCATGTTTCTAGACTAGTTTTGTCTTCGAAATACAGTGGTGGCATTTATTTGTCTGTATCTGGTCAGTAAAAGCCAAAAAAGCAACAAAAAAATGACGTCATGAGTTACTTATTCTTAGAGAGCCATAAGTCGGTCAAAAATAAAAAAATTGCTTTGGAATTTGGTTTGAACATCGTTCATACTCGGTTCTCTAATATATCTTCCGTTTTTTTGAAAATCATCAAACAAAAACTTTTGTGGAAATTCTTCCCCCAAAATCAGTTTTTTGCATTTTTTTGGGGTCAAAACCCCAAAATTTTGAAGAAAAACCAAAATCTGAGATAGCCATGGTAAAGACAATGTTATTTGCTTTCTTTTGACGCCTTTTATTTGCGATTTGCATCAACACGCTATTTTCTACGATTTTTCAAACATTTAACGTTTTTTCACCAAAAATGACATAACATGACGTCAATAAAACGTCATTATCTCCTCAAAATTTTCACGAATTTAAAAAAAAAAATGTAACACAAGATGTAGAATTGATGTACCATAAGGTACCGAAAGTTTCATTTCGATATCTGTCATAGTTTTTAAGTTATGGAGAAAATCCGGGATGGGGGTAACATTTTTTCACCAAAAATGACATGACATGACGTCACTAAAACGTCATTATCTCCTCAAAATTTTCACGAATTTAAAAAAAAATGTAACACAAGATGTAGAATTGATGTACCATAAGGTACCGAAAGTTTCATTTCGATATCTGTCATAGTTTTTAAGTTATGGATAAAATCCGGGAGGGGGGGTAAAATTTACCCCCCCAGCGCCGCGCGGGTTAAGGGCGCTCCGACAACAAAGGCTACATGAATTGCAATTGCATCATCTCTGAATTGCAAAATGATGATGGATATTAATTGACATTCATAATGCTTAAGTGCTACTGTGGATATGATACTGTAAATAAACAGACTGTGACTTGTATTTCAATTTTGAGCTCAGCTGCGAGCAAACACCTACAAAGTATGGAGTGAAGTTTCACAGAGAGAAAGAAAGAGGGACACTTCAGGCTGCATATATTTCAGTATTCATCTAGGTAATCAGCTATTGAATCAATACTACCTGAAACTCATGAAATTGAAATGGTTAACTACCTGGGCTGGAAGGAAAGAAACAGGGGCGTTGTGTCCTGAAAATGATTGGTAGGCTAACTATATGCTAAATGCTAACTTTATAGATTTTAAGGTAATTCTTACCATGCAACGCCATAGGCCTAATGTTAAAATGTAAGACTATTGGTAGGGCCTGGCCCCACCAGACCTATAGAAAACAACACACATGGAAAGAAAGCTATGATGCTCAGCATTTCAATACTGATACGACACTGTCTGGCTTCTCTCTCGGACCAAGATCAAGCAAGCCAGACAATAAAATTGACAGTAACCTGGCAAGGCACCTATCTGCCATAGCCAACTGAAATTAAGTCTAGAAGCATTACATCCCTCCCAGAGCATCCCAGATACATTTAGCATTACGGCAGCAGACACGCCACATTGCATATTGTTTCACATTGCTCTATAAAATCATCCCGCAGCAAAATTCCTCCGAAGGATGAGAAAATCCACCCAACGCCACCCAAATGCCACCCAAATGCCACCCAACTAAACTCTCCAATATTATGCTCATTACGAGTCGTAGCAAAATAAATACCACTCCAGGAAATACTTCATCATTTTCCGAGCCTAAACAGTAGTTTTCAGCAAAAAACATTGTGTCTAGTTGCTTAAATTATTGCCTTCAGAATGCCTTGCAATGACGGCCGATTTCAAGCGAACCTGAGTGCAACACCTGTTACAAAGTCGTGGTTTTCAAATTACTACAGGAATAAGTTTGGGTCAAAGTTTGATGAATACGTAAGAATGGTTCATTATCTCATCTATAGCGTTCGCAGTACTTCGAATTCACGAGAATATTGGACTGTTTTTGCATCGCCGTGCACCTCTCCGAGGATGGCTTGAACGCAAACATTGGGATGGGCTGCACACCCTACTGAAACCTTCTTAAATTATCTCCTAAACCGAATTATTTTCACTAAATGAAACATTCGATTGTTCGCTGATCTTTTCTGAATACGTCAGATTTTGTTAAACAGAAAACTAGTTTTTTAAAGAAGTTATTAATTGTTTTATGCAGCCATGTGAGAAGGATGAGAATTGAGATGAGACCGAGATGAGACCAAAAGTTGAGTATTCTATTTACCGTAGGGCAACATTCTCCGGTAATATCGTACCGTTTCGAGTTGCGTGGCTCAGGCTGGGCCGTGACCTTGGTCTTTCAACTTGTTGACATCTGACTTGGTTCGTTGCTGTTTGATGATATGGTATTTGGTGAAGTTTTAGGTTGATTTCACCCAGGTATGTGTCAGCTTGCCCTAGGGTAGTTCTAAGCAAGAGCTCCGCCACGTTCCAAAAGTTGGGGGGGGGGGGGGCAGAGGCATTCTGAAGTCGAGTATTTCCATGCAACGCCCATATGCGTAATGTTAGAAGTCCAAAAAGTGTGTGTGGGGGCTCGTCCCCCCGTCCCCCTTGTGGCGGAGCCCCTAGTTCCTAGAGATACCACCTAGAGCCCCTAGAGATACCACCAACACCGGCTGTTAGTTTAGATAATTAAAAGGCTTTCTTGAACCAATTTAATTTGGAACTGGGAATTATATAGGCATAATTTTGTTTTGCTGCACCATATTAACCAAGTCACTGTATGACAATTAATTATGTTTCTCATAGGCATTGGCGGATCCAGAACGGTGTTTTTTTGGGGAGGCAAATTCCAAAAAAGTCTCACGCAATTCTAAAAACTCATCGCATTACGCCCGCAAACGCGACAGTTACAAACAATCAGGTTATACCTGACTTGTGTGACATTTTTTTTATCTAACAATGGATGCAAATTAGCAAGTTGGGCAGTTATTTTCCCGCATTGAATATTATGTGGTCAAACTTCCCATTCTCTTCGAAAATCATAGTTTTACATGCTGGATTTTCTCATCCTTCAAAAGTAATTATTTCATCTGCACACCTAACCAAAAAGTAATTGTTAAATACTGGTGGATGTGGATGTGGATGTGGATGTGGATGTGGATGTGGATGTGGATGTGGATGTGGATGTGGATGTGGATGTGGATATATATATATATATATATATATATATATATATATATATATATATATATATATATATATATATATATATATATATATATATATATATATATATATATATATATATATATATATATATATATATATATATATATATATATATATATATATATATATATATATATATATATATATATATATATATATATATATATATATATATATATATATATATATATATATATATATATATATATATATATATATATATATATATATATATATATATATATATATATATATATATATATATATATATATATATATATATATATATATATATATATATATATATACATATATATATATATATATATATATATATATATATATATATATATATATATATATATATATATATATATATATATATATATATATATATATATATATATATATATATACATATATATATATATATATATATATATATATATATATATATATATATATATATATATATATATATATATCTATATCTATATCTATATCTATATCTATATCTATATCTATATCTATATCTATATCTATATCTATATCTATATCTATATCTATATCTATATCTATATCGACATCGATATCGATATCGATATCTATATCTATATCTATATCTATATCTATATCTATATCTATATCTATATCTATATCTATATCTATATCTATATCT
>JAXIVJ010015222.1:5000-27500 GCA_036785665.1 Chirona hameri | reverse complement strand
ATACATAAGTACCTCCCAACAAAACAGAGTGTGGAGGCAGCATCCCATGTCTTCTGAATCGAATCTAACGTCCAATGATAAAGTACTTACATTTATCTCTGCTCTTCATTTCTTTCAAAAACATATGGAAATGTGGTAAACGAATACAAATTAAGCGACTACGCATTTCTATTTCAGACCTCGCAGTATCCGCTTACAGGCACGTAGCCAAAGGGGGGGGGGGGGCGGCCGCAACCCCTGGAGGGCCGGCCGGGCCCTTTTCGGCGACGGAGGGCTCTTTTCGGGCACGCGCGCAGCGCGCCGAGAAAAGGGCCGACGAGACCGCGCGAAGCGTGGTATCATGGGCTCTTTACCACGCGAAGCGTGGTCTTTAGAGAGTTTAGAGCACTTCAGAGACTCTTTAGGGCCACCAGGACCCTCTCTGAAAGACCAGAGGGCCCCTTGGACGTTCAAAAGAGCCCTGTGCATGTCAGAGCCAGAGGGGCCCCTGGACACACCGTAAGGGCCCCTGGGGGCGGGTCCGAGGGCCCCTGAACACGTCAAATGGGCCCTAGCCAGCACAGAGGGGCCCTGGGCAGATCGAGAGACCCCTGAGCATGTCGGCAGGGCGACAAAGCAGCCAGCACAGTCCCTTGCTAGGTCATAAGGGCCCCTGAGCAGGTTGGAGGGCTCTTGGACAGACCCCAGAGGGCCCCTGTACATGTCTGAGGGGCCCCTGACCAGACCAAAAGGGCCCCCTATGTGGGGTCAGGACGGCCCCTGAACATGCCAAATGGGGCCCCTAGTCTGCACGGAGGGGCCCAGTGCAAGTCGGAGGGCCCTCGGAGCATGTCGCAAGGCGACAAAGCAGCCAGTGCAGTTCCTTGCCAGGTAGGGAGGGCCCCTTAGAAGGCTGGAGGGCCCCCGACAGACCAGAGGGCCCTGAAAAGTTAAAAATGCCCCTGTGCAGATCGGAGAGGTCCCTAACTAGACTGAAAAGGCCCCTGGGCGGGTAAGAAGGACCCCGGAACATGCCGAATTTGCCCCTATCCAGCACGGAGGGGCTCCAGGGGAGGTAGGAGGTCCCCTGAGCATGTTGGCAGGGCGACAAAGCAGCCAGCGCAGTCCGACCATAAAGGTCGCTGGAAAGATCGGAGGGGCTCCTGGGCAAGTCAGAGGGGCCCCTGGTTAGACCGAAACGTCCCTGGGCCGGTCGGAAGGGCCCCTGCACATGCCGGATGAGTTTCTAGCCAGACTGGAGGGGCCCCTGGGCAGGTCGGAGGGGCCCCTGAGCATATCGCAGGGTAACAAAGCAGCCAGTTCAGTCCCTGGCCAGGTCGGAAGGACCTCTGAACGGGCCGAATGGGCCCCTTGACACACAAGAGGGGCTTCCTGGAAGGTCAGAGGAGTCCCTGGTCAGACCGGAAGGGCCCAAAGCACGTAGAGATCCCAGATGAAGATTAAATACAAAGAGGACTTACTCCACACAAAAAAAAATTGGAGCTTTCGGGTATCTTGTAACACCCTTCGTCAGCGATTAAGAGGCATTCGGTAACAGGTCATTGCTCGTCTTTAAGATGAGCAATGACATGTTACCGAATGCCTCTTAATCGCTAACGAAGAGTGTTACAATATACCCGCAAGCTCCGATTCTGTATTAGTATTGTAGAGTAAGCCCTCTTTGTATTTAATATATATCACCCACTCCACATCATGTATTTTTTGGCGGATCCCAGAAGAGTCCCTGAACAGGTCAGAAGGGCGTTGAAAAGGTCGGAGGGGCCCTAGACGATCTGAAAGTACCCTGGCCCTTTCACAGTAAGAATGTCCAGGAATAAAACTCAACGTTTTTGCGCCGCTCCGCGGCGCAATTTAACTACAAATTAAATGATATGCAGGTTGGAGAAAAAGGTCCGTTTCTCGGGCATTTATGTGTTATGTTGCTACTTTTCCTATATAATTGGGCAAAATAGTTCACTTTAGCATTTTTGTACGCACTTTTAAACGCACAATAACATTTGTAGAGGTCCGCACCATAAGCAATGTGACGCATTGATGAGAATGCATATCTAGGGCATAAGCCTAAAATTTTTCGCGCCGCTCCGCGGCGCAATTTGTTTAAGGGTGCCAGGTCTTGAGCTTAAACAAAATATTCCAAGTTGGTATAGCTGATTCCAAATTGGTGTCGCTGGTACCAAAGTTGATACGGCAGTTTGCTAACTCTAGGGGTCCTAAAAGTTGGTATGGCTCATGCCATACCCTATCATACTGCATTTTCCATCCTTGTAACGTACTTTTTCATATGTTTTGTTTGGACCTTTCAACGCTTGGGAAGGGGCCCTTTCAGCGCTCGGAAAGGGGGCCCTTTCGAGGCGCCGCATCCCCCCTCCCTGGACGAAATCTGGCTACGTGCCTGTTCGCTTACCATCTATTCCGAGATGTTGATTTCACTAGAGGCGTCATTCCATCTCTGAACAGATTGATAGTCTTGCTCATGTTGACGATGTTGAAGATAACTCTCTAAAAAAAGATGCAAAAAAGTGTACCCATTAATAATATAACAATGACGAAACATAAGTTCACTTGTCTTTGAGTGCATCACATTTTTTTCTCGCGCATTTAATCTTACAGGTTATTTATATTCACTTCTTCAGGTTGTTGCACATAATTTAAATCATTATTTGAAAGAAGCCTTATTGAATATTCATTTGTATCCGGTTACATTAGTAAGACAAAGCGCTGAACTGACGATTATTCGTGGGCCAACGGAAAACGGATTGCTTCTAAACATCGCCGCAAGAGCTTCAGGTAATTACAAATATACGAGCACGTCACTTCACTGATGCGTAGGAATCCGGCAGGATTTCTACGCTTTGTCTACGCCACAGGAGTTACATGCAACCACGTAACAATAGAAGTGAGTACTAGTAAATACTCCCCAGGAACTCGAGCTGTACCTGATCTTGTCGAACATTGTCCACGACGAAGTTGAACCAGATGCGGTAGCGGGGTTGCACGCGTCGGGTCGGATAAAAAGGTCGTACTCAAACTCGCTGATGTAGTCCACCCGGCCCAGATTTCCTGTGGGACGGCAGGCAGGCGGTGGGAACAAACAGCTCACCGTGCTGATATAGCATTGCTGGACCTAGACAAATGGGGCTGAACTATGGAAGGTAAACCTTGGTTTAGAACAGTAGGTTCTCAAATACGGGGACATTACCATACTTGGGTTAATGGAACCTTCGCGCGGGAGTAATAGCGATTGAACAGTGAAGTAGAACTTATGGCTGATTTGTTTCATGATGGCGCACAATGCTCAAAGCTCATCCATCGATCCCAGTTTCTGTGTGTCTGATATGCGGTCTCTAGTACACCTTCTGACCACTAGTACCGTTTTATCGCAAAGAGCATCGGAACCAATTATTGCAAAATGATGCGATAAAATTGCGATAGAATTATAGATAAAATTAGGCCGCCCTTGCGATAAAATTAGGGCGTTTGAGGGAAATTTGTGTAGCACCTTCTTCGCAGAATGTGGTACAATGTATGAAGGCACTTTTAATTTATTTTGGGAGCACGGAGTAATGAGTCATTCCGGTCGCCAAAAGGTGTAACTATGCTACTGACGACTGACACTGCCTCAGACCTGGAGCAACAGCAAACATATCAACTTATATTCCTGCCCCTAGATGGCACTAGTAGTAAGTGCCTGAGGTTATGCTGTACCGCATGGCTTGAAGGCAGACTGCGGCCTGCGAGACGGGGGAGGGGGATGAGTCATTCTGGTCGTCAAAGGGGTAACTGTGCATTTGATGCTGAGAACCACTGGTTTAGACCCTTATATGTTAAAAACATGTGATATTACAAAGCATTGCCATTCATTCGCATTACTAAAATAGGTATGCGACAACGACGTGAACTTCGCAGATAGAGCCCGTTACATGTCATGTTATAAAAAAAAACACGACTACTGTTGCTGTTGGTATGGTCCATGCCAATGGTCAGTTGCCTCAATACTTGGTCAATGGTTACACACGATGGTCGAATGTTGACGCACCGGTTTCGAACGACGCATCAAAGCAGAGATGTCCGCGTTTGGCCTTGCCGGAGTGTCCGGGCGGCCGCATCACGGCCCGGTTGACGTTTCCCATGCCTCCTTCATTGTCACTGTCGTCAGAGTCTGCCGGAGGAGGAAACGCCGCACACAATCAGAAAAAAACGGCCAATACAGTTGTATAATCATAGACAGATACATTCCCGTTGTTATTCGTCTATGAAGTGTATTATCTTTGTACCCTGAGCATTACCTGTTGCGGGATTTCCCCGTAAAATATATCTTGTCGATATTGCTCTGTCGATAACCTTCATACAATTATTCTCCATTTTAACATGTATCTATTTCGAGGTTTCTTCCATTTAATATGGAGCCATCCGATCATTTCACATCTCGAAATAGTTCCACGTCAATTTGAATTTCTTTCGATATTTTGTCATTGGATTATATTTTCCATTACGATATTTTTTCATTGAATATTTACCGATTCGATCGTTTTATATTTTGGTATTTTAATCAGTCGATGTTTAACTACGCCGACATCCTGTCACTCAACCATGCCCCATAACGACATTGTTGATATCATGCCATTCATTTTTTTGTGTGACAAATTAATCACGTTTGATATACTTTGATATAATTTTGTAATGCAAAATTGTCGAATGATTTCAATTTTTCATTTCGACGATTTTTCACTCAAAAATGTATTCGGTATTTCCCATTCGATATTTTGACATCAATCATTTGTACTCGCTATTTTTTATTCGACATTTCGTTGTAAAATCGCTCACATGCGTGTGCTTTTAGGAACCGTTGATGGCTACTTCCTTTCCTTGGTGCCTCAAAGTATATATTTTCGTAAAAGCTATTGAAGTATTGCAAAAACGCAAATATTCGCACGGCATAGGTTCCTGTGCATTGATAATAACGAAGCACGCTTTGAACACAAATTTAAAATGTTACATTTTGAACATATATAAATCATAGAAATACAGCACATTTCACACTTTGAACACAAATTTAAAATGTTACATTTTGAACATATTTGAATAATATAAATACAGCACATTTCACGCTTTGAACACAAAATTAAAATGTTACATTTTGAACATATTTGAATCATAGAAATACAGCATATTTCACCTCAATACCATTTAATAGTTGTAAAAATAAGAACGCTACCTGCCATGACGACCGGCTACTAGCAGCAGCTGGCGTCCGTTGCGCCAACACCGCCACGCCTTCTGTGTTCCCTTTGCTTCTCACAAAATATATTGTCACGCCGTACACAATCGTTACCAATATAACCAGCGCACAGCGCATATGTCTGTTAGTCAAAGCACACTGCACTCTGTGTCTTCTGCGTGTCGCCAGTGAGCGGGCCCAGCCTTCACTGTCCAGTGGTGTGCTGAGAACAAACTCCAGGCACATGATGGTGCCGGTCTGAGCCTGACACCCGAGCGCGGTATCAGGCACAGGCCCACACCATCCTACCCGTCCCTGCCGCGGCGAGCAGCCGTCCGTCATAGTGACGGACGGGTTGCGTGAGCCGCCGCTACTCGCTCAAACACCGGCAGACTTTATATTGTATTCATTTGCCTTGTTACTACCAGCCATAGAGTTGTGGCATTACGGCCAAATACGGTAGAAAATATGCATTTAACGTGCAGAAAAAGACAGTTGTGTATGTACAGTTTCCGTTTCCATACTACAAGCATACACGGTTTCAATTGCACACATCATAAAAGACATAAAATCATGCTATCGAGCATATAATCATGCTATCGAGCTGTTCCCATCTCCAAATTCTCCAATATCACTCGAATTCCTCTGATACCGGACTGTCGAGTATTCGGCAGAGACGGTCGTACGTCCTCACTGGCTCAAGTGTATACGCTTCCAGTGGACGTCGCTAGTGATGGGGTGATCAAGAAGGTCGATAGTGATGGGGTCATCAAGAAGGTCGATAGTGATGGGGTGATCAAGAAGACGCTGGTTCAGCACGCACATCAATCGATCCCGATTTGTAACTCGCCACGGAGCTCAAATCAGCGGCATCTCGGCCGCGCTCAGCAGCACGCCGGCTCAGATCAGCTCAACTCAACCCAGCAGTCTCAGATCAGCTCAACTCAACCCAGCAGTCTCAGATCAGCTCAACTCAACCCAGCAGTCTCATATCAGCTCAACTCAATCCAGTAGTCTCAGATCAGCTCAACTCAACTCAACAGTCTCAGATCAGCTCAACTCAACCCAGCAGTCTCAGATCAGCTCAACTCAACCCGGCAGTCACAGATCAGCTCAACTCAACCCAGCAGTCTCAGATCAGCTCAACTCAACCCAGCAGTCTCATATCAGCTCAACTCAACCCACGCCGGCTCAGATCAGCTCAACTCAACCCAGCAGTCTCAGATCAGCTCAACTCAACCCAGCAGTCTCAGATCAGCTCAACTCAACCCAGTAGTCTCAGATCAGCTCAACTCAACCCAGTAGTCTCAGATCAGCTCAACTCAACTCAACAGTCTCAGATCAGCTCAACTCAACCCAGTAGTCTCAGATCAGCTCAACTCAACCCAGCAGTCTCAGATCAGCTCAACTCAACCCAGTAGTCTCAGATCAGCTCAACTCAACCCAGCAGTTTCAGCTCTCCTGTCACCAGCCTCGTTTGCTGTTGTGATCGGTGGGCTGGTAGGTTGACCTGTTGACACCGTACTCGTGCCTTATGCGGAAGCGCAGGCGTCCGTATAAGATCGGGTTACCCCGCGTCGTGCCGGTGCTCGGCGCCACCTTCGCCGTGCCGGGTGTTCAGACACCCCGTCTAACTCGAAAACT
Source organism: Chirona hameri (assembly GCA_036785665.1). NCBI lineage: Eukaryota > Metazoa > Arthropoda > Thecostraca > Balanomorpha > Balanidae > Chirona > Chirona hameri. Next base: position 20,638 of record JAXIVJ010015222.1, on the reverse strand, counting down.
AAAAGGGCTAGAAAGACTCAGAAAAAGGCGTTCCAAAGGTCTCGACAAGCATATTCGAAAGTGCTCAGATATTTTGTTTGCAAGTCAATATTGAGGACATCAGAGGTCATCAAAGGTCAAATTTTCCAGTTTTAGGACTTCGCTCCAGAAACCCCCAGATAGCTAGGAACAAACGGAAAAAAGCAGTGGAACGCTCTTGAAAAATTCAATCGGCAAGGCGTCCTCATATTTTAGCTCAGGTCAGTGGTTTAGGCTCCAGAGCTTATCAAATGTCAAAAAGGCTATTTTTTTACAAAACAGTTTTTCACGAATAACTTTTAACCTAATAAAGACAAGGCAATAATGTTGAAGCCATCGTGTTTGTCTCGTCAAGGCGCTTCGACTCATAATAATGTTGACCCGAATAGGTCAACCTAAAAAATGTGACCTCAGGTCAAGGTCAAGTGGTGACCCAAGTAGGCCATGTTGCATATGGGAAGACGTGCCTTGACAATACAAACCCATTGGTGTCTGATTCACTTCTCTATCGTTATTATGTCGAGAGTTATTGAAATACAACTGTTGGTGACCTCGGATGACCTCGGCTGAGCCTGTAAGGGTCACAGAGCAAAAATGGCACCTAGCAGAATGGCCTATAATAACATTATCCAGAAGGAATTAGACTGATATCTTGCGTATCATTGGAATAGGAAGCATTTTAATATTTCCCCGTTGACTTATGATGGGGAGGTCACGAAATTGACCCGACCTTAGGTCGCTGATATACAAAAATCCAAGATAAACGAATTGTAGATATATGTGGCCTTATTGAATCCTGTAAATTTAAAACAGATCATTCAAAAACTGTGACTGTGGTACGACCACAAGTTTTTTTTGGAGGTGGTGTCACGTGACCTAGTGGTGACCTGACCTGAGATGACCCAAGGCATTTAACAAAAAATAATATGGGCAATTGATGCCGGAACAGCTGTGCTAAAAACAGCGGCGCTGCACGCCGCCGTTTTTCCGCTATCCTCGAAAAACCGGAGGGGGTGGGGGTGTCTAAACCCCCCCCCCCCCCCGCCCCGGCACGGCACGGGTTAACGCGGACACTACCACGCACGCGGGGCGCGAGCTCAGCCCGGCTGGGTCCGTAAATGTTCATTGATTCCGACAACCCGCCAACCGGTCATGATCCTGCTTTAGCTTGTGTCATCATTTCTGTAAAATAAGGCAACATTTTGTTATGAATGAAATACATTTATTCAGCCTCAGAAAAGGAATGGCTCACACAACCAAAACGACCCGGCAGATGCTCTGGTCGTGACACCATAGTGCAATGTTTGCAACATACTATAAATAGTATAATACAAATACACAAACAATACACAATACACAAACAATACACAATACACAAACATACGCTGATCGTCTCACTCCATTCCCTATCAAATTTGGTCTCCAGCTTCTTTAGCAATACCAATACCCTTGCAATACCACATAGTAAAATTAAATAAGCCGGATATGTATCCGGATATTTTTGTTAAGTGTTTCACTTGCATCGAAACATGACTGCTAATGCAAACGTGCAATTTAATCTAGGTTGGTGGTACACTTGTTCACTATAGGTGCTTAATTCATCTAGAAATGTATGTCAAATGACGCTAAGAACTCGGCGAATATTGAGTGAATATACGACATAGTTTAATGTTTTTTTTTTATCTAACTTAAGTTCGAGAGTTAAACAGAAACAGTACTCACCGGGATGCAGTTTGGATGTAATGTAAATGATGCAGTTTGGATGTAATGGATTTCGAAGCTTTTGTGCTCTGTATCCGAACTCTGTTCACACTCCGACACATATTTCAGCAAATACATGGTCATCTTCTGCATTTAGTCTTCTGCATCTTCTGCATCTTCTGCGTTTGGATGCTAATGGCTGAATGTTTTGAAATATTTCGTTTTAACGCCTCTTTGATCTACTATCTTCCGGTGTAATGCATATCTTCGGAAGGTCATTCGTTGCAATGCTCAATTTACAATAGTTATAGAGTCGGTGTTTGAATTGCCGAGCTTACTCACAATGTCATTTTTCCCCATGACACCCCTGCATTTGAGCGAATCGCCTCTGCGACTGCCGTTTTGCCAGATAGCTCCACATGTAAGCATTGAAAGAACGCCATTTTACTATGTAGAGGCACTGGCGGAGCCAGGGGGAAGGGGGGCACCATGGGCAAATCCCCCCCCCCCCGCCACAGGAATCGGGGGGGGGGGGGGGCATTCAATACAAGTATGCCCCCCGCACGTTCCCTGCACTGAACGTGAAAAACAATGATCTTAGGAGAAAACCTCATGATAACGGAAGTTTCTTTTTCTCGAGTGATTTAATAATTAATTTGAAGTTTGTATGTAACCTTTTCTTTCAGTGATAGACAAAACAGCGCACCTGATGCCTCCCTCCCGGAGCAGAATATGCCTCCCTCCCGGATTTTCTCAATAACTTGAAAACTGTGCTAGATATCAACCTGAAACTTTCAGTACATTATGCTGCATCAATTCTACGTTTTCTGACAGCATTTCAATGAAATTGATGTTGTTTTTTGGGAGATAATGACATTTTAATGACGTCATGTCATGCCAGTTTCCGTGGGAAAACGATAAAGGTTTGACAAATCGTAGAAAATAGAGTTTTGAAGCAAATTGCCAATAATAAACGTCAAAAGAAAGGAAATCACATTTTCTTCAAAATAGCTATCTCAGATTTCCAAAATTTGGGTTTTAACTCCCAAGATAAAAATAAACTGTTTTCTTTTCGGAAAATTTCCAAAACAAATCGTTTATTTTTTAAGTGAATTTCTTAGGCTTGAATACAAAAATAAGGTGACCGACCCAAATCCGCGGAGGGAAAAATGGGGTACCATTTTGCCACAAAATATCCCCCCCCCACGGAGAGAGGCTGGAACCGCCAGTGTGTAGAGGCGTAAGTTGACATAAAAAGAGGGTCGCAGTGGCCAGAAAGGAACGTCATGACGGCGTTGACTTTCATTCGACAATGAGAAATTGTGTATTTCATGTAAGAGAATAACAACTGTCTGCTGTATAACTATCAAATACATCACCCCTTAGATACATGCCGACTATTCGATGATTGCCTTAAAGGGAATGTTTCACCTTTCTGAAAGTTGTCAAATATACGCTGGTTGTAGAATACAATAGTAAGTGCTGCTGAAAACGATAGTGATATTTTTTACACGAAAAGTCACATAAATTTATACAAATTAAGTTTTTAGATTTGGGTGAATGACGTCATTATTGAGCTATAGTCCGCCGCTTATTGGCTGATAAAGTGGGATTGGCTGAAAAAGTGTCTGTCAGCCAATCAGCGGCTGCACCAGCCTGGAGTCATTTTGCAAATTGTAAATTAAATTGCTTAAAAACGGTTAAGTTTCAGGAAAAATGACCTTAGTAATTTAGACATTGCAATACTGGCCCAAGTTAATGGCTATCTCAGTTTAAAACTAATACAAAGGTGAAACATTCCCTTGAATTGCTGTACCACAAATATCGAATCGCATATGTACAAGGGAAACCAATATCATTCTGTCCGAATTACATAAGTGCCGAAACATCGTCATGATGCAGTGACCTTAAGACATCAATAGATTCCGGAGAATGTTAATATCGGCGAGCACCGTCACTGTGAGGCTTGTGGTGAATAAGCAAATGCAATATTTGAAAAAGAACATTTGCAATTATTAATCTTCATTTACACTGGGTATGATAGCAGCGATGCAGCTTATTTATGTTGTGCCGCCTTACTTCGATGTATTGCGGATTAGTCTACCCTCCCAGGCAAGTTTTCAGTGGTGTTTTCTCACTCTAGCTGCGCCACCATGCCGACCCGCTGAGCACATTTAACCCGCGCGGCGCTGGGGTCTCCATCCGAACGCGCCGCGCTGGGGGGTAAATTTTACCCCCCCCCCCTCTTATCTCCCGAACCAATAATCGCAGCGAGACGCGCAAGGCGGCGATCGGAAGCTCTCGATGGGAAGATTCTAAGTAATTCTTAAAATTTTATTTAAAAGGTCACATATCAGGTCAGGGTCAGGTCAAAGGTCAAAACTACCTGTTTTCGAGATTATTGGCTGCAGAGACCGGACTATCAACAGCAGCGCGCCGAAACTCTGCCAAAACACTTCTAAATATAAGGAGAGGGTAATGCTTGAGTATGAATATCATACTAAGTACAGGTTGAGGTCAAAGTCAGGTCACAAAAGGTCACACTGTGAAAAAGTAATATGAAACCCATGTGACACATGTCTCATGGGTTATTTCAGACGTAGAATCCAAAAATGGTGGTTATTTTGACATTTGACCTCAAGGTCAGGTCAAGATCAGGCAAAAAAGGTCAAATTTTGAAATCCAAAATTTGCAATAACCGACACATGTTTACGGTTTAGTTTTGCCACAGCAATCCAATGGTGCAATTTGTTTTTGTGTACGATGTCTAGAAATGTCAAAATTTGCGATTTTTTTTAAAAATGCGTCCATCACATTGAACACTTATTAGTGTCATTTGGGGGTCAAAAATATAGATATTTGTTTGAAATTTGGCATAGTCACTCATTAGAGATGGTTATCTGACATATCTTCCGGTTTTTTGGAAATTCTTACAATTTTGGATTTTGTAAACTTTGAAAAAAATAAAAACGATTTTTTGCATTTTGGGGATCAGAAAATCAAAATTGTGCAAATCCGAGATAGCCATCTTGTAGAGAATGTCATTTCATTCCTTTTGACGTGCTTTGTTTGCAATTTGCTTCAATACTCGCTGTTCTATCATCGATCAAAGTTTCGTCCATTTTGGACCGAAAATGGCGTTACATGACGTCACTAAAACGCTATTTTCGCAAAAGCTTCTCGACCGATTTTCTCCAAAATTTATCTGAAGACGTCAAATCGATGCCAGATAAGGTACTGAAAGTTTCGCGTCGATATCTAGTGTAGTTTTGAATCTATAGCGAAAACTCGGGAGGGGGGTAAAATTTACCCCCCAGCGCCGCGCGGGTTAACAGTTCGGATGAAGAAATATCCGGCCTTGGAAATGCCGATTTCAGACCGTGAAAATTTTGTTTACTTATTGAAATGCCTGGTCGTGTAGCTTAGTCTAGGATTAGAGCTGGAAATTACTTAGGTTTGCCTGTAAGGTGGGTTTGAGTGATTTCAGTTCATATTTGGAGCAGAGATGAGATACGGCCGGTGCGCGTAACACCAACAGGTGTCAGTCAGGTGACGTCCGAAGCTAAACAAACTCACAGTCTGGCTGACTGTCACAGCCGGCCGGCCCTTTATTTGCTCTTTACGCCCGCCCAAATGAGACACGGGCAAGAGAAAGGTGCATCACGGGAAAGGTGCATCAATTATTGACTAAGGCAACAATCACGCACACCGAAGCCTCATTACAACATACCAGCACTGAACTTACACCCAAACAAAACTGGCAAGTCTGGAGTCCACTATTGCCTGCAGCTTATCAGTTCCATCACTCACCATCTCTGCGACTAAACATATTCGTATGCTCCAGGGGATCATAGCACTCGCCCGCAGCCATGGTGTTGCGCTTTTCAGTACTCAGCACAAAACAGCAGATGACTCTTGTCTCTTCAGCTGTCTAATCGCCTTTAACTGCCTGCCACTGCTGTCAGCACACTGCTGAGACCACGGCCAGCACACGACTGACCGAGACTGGCTGTACAGGTCAGTTGACAGCCAGACGGAACACCGTGATCGCCTGATGGGATACGGCAATTTTAGCTGAATGCTCATGTTGAAGACTCACACTGCCAGTTTTGGCGAGGCAATAAAATCGTACAGTCTCCAGAAGGCTGGAGCATCTACTCGTTTTCAATGGCAAAGGGAGGGTTAGTACTATGCAAATTTCTGATGAGATTTCATTAGGTTTCCTTGGCGAGCTTATGACAAAATTAACCAGCAAATTTAGATGCAAATACTTCTGTCAAACCATAAATGGAACGAACGTTTTCGAGGCTGTACGTCAAAATCGCCTTTATTGCCCAGAATAGAACCTCTTTGTCGATCCAAACCAATCAAGCCCGGTGTCCCGGTGTAATTGGCACGACAGGCTGTAACTTAGGCAATTCAGCTTTGACCAATTGGTACCCGTCCAATCCATCATGGCCCAAATCACTGTTCTGTGCAACAACAAGGGCTATTTAAGGGCGAAGTTCACCTCTTCTGGCTTCCATAAAAGTACCACGATATGTTATTAACCATGACTAATGGATCTGATGTATGTTTAATATGTGACACGCATGCCTTTGAGACCATATATCCGTCAGTAAAGTGGACAGACGAGGATTCAAACTTGGTATTCGTTAGATCAATAGTTCAGCTGCTATTGTGATATATGAAGCTGGTGATGATACGAGGTATTTTTACAGATGAATTAACGCATGAAGGAGAGCAGATGGGGTTCGGGTGCAACAACACTTTAAAACTTCAATGTTCAGGCACGTAGCCAGGATTTCGTCCAGGGGAGGGGGGGGGGGGGGGGGGCGGCGCCTCGAAAGAGCCCCTTCCAGAGCGTTGGAAGGGCCAAACAAAACGGATGAAAAGGCACGTTATAAGGATGGCAAATGCAGTATGACAAGTATGGCATGGGCCATACCAACTTTTAGGAGCTGGAGTTAGCAAACTGCCATATCAAGTTTGGAACCAGCGACACCAATTTGGAATCAGCTATATCTACTTGGAATATTTTTCAGATTAAGACCTGGAACTCTTAAACAAATTGCGACGTGGAGCGGCGCGAAAATTTTGAGTCGTATGCCCTGGATATGCTTTCTCATCAATGCGTCGCATTGCGTATGGTGCGGACCTCTAAACATGCTATATTGTGCGTTTAAAAGTGCGGTAAAAAAAGTGTTAAAGTTAGCTATTTTGCCCAATTATATAGGAAAGTAGCAACATAACACATATATGCACCGAGAAACCGGCCGTTTTTTTTTCTAACCCGCATATAATTGAATTTGTAGTTAAATTGCGTCGCGGAGCGGCGCAAAAAATTTGAGTTGTATTCCCTGGACAACTGAATTCTTACTGCTGAAAGCCCCAGGGTCCCTTCAGATCGTCTAGGGGCCCGTTCGACCTTTTCAACGCCCTTCTGGCCTGTTCAGGGACTCATATGGGATCCGCGAAGCGAAAAGACATGATGTGGAGTGGGTGATATATATAAAATACAAAGAGGGCTTACTCTACAAGAAAAAAAATCGGAGCTTTCGGGTATATTGTAACACCCTGACGAAGGGTGTTCAATATACCCGAAAGCTCCGATTTTAATATTTTTATTTTGGAGTAAGTCCTCTTTGTATTTAATCTTCATCTGGGATCTCTACGTGCTTTTGGCCCTTCCGGTCTGACCAGGGACTGCTCTGACCTTCCAAGAAGCCCTCTTGTGTGGCAAGGGGCCCATTCGGCCTATTCAGAAGTCCTTCCGACCTGGCCAGGGACTACACTGGCTGCTTTGTCGCCCTGCCGACATGCTCATGGGCCCCTCCGACCTGCCCAGGGGCCCCTCCAGTCTGGCTAGGAACTCATCCGGCATGTTCAAGGGCCCTTCCGACCGGCCCAGGGACCCTTTCGGTCTAGCCAGGAAAACTAAACTGACTTGCCCAGGAGCCCCTCCGATCTGCCCAGCGACTCTTCTGGTCGGACTGCGCTGGCTGCTTTGTCGCCCTGCTGACATGCTCAAGGGGCCCTCCGATCTGCCCTGGGGCCCCTCCATGCTGGCTAGGAGCCAATTCGGCATGTTCAGGGCCCTTCTTACCACCCCAGGGGTCCTTTTGGTCTGATCAGGGGCCCCTCCGATATCCATAGGGGCCCTTTGAAATTTACAGGAGTCCTCTGGTCTCTCCAGGGGTCCTCCAGCCTTCTAAGGGGCCCTTCCGACCTGGCAAGGGACTGCGCTGGCTGCTTTGTCGCCTTGCGACATGCTCCGAGAGCCCTCCGACCTGCCCTGGGGCCCCTCTGTGCTGGTGGGTCCTTTCGGTCTGGTCAGGGGCCCCTCTGACCTGCACAGGGCCTTTTTAACCTCCCAGGGGCCCTCTGATCTGTCCATGGGCCCTCCAATCTGCCCATGGGCCCGTATAGCCTGGAAAAGCACTGCGCTGGCCCCTTTGTCGCCCTGCCGACATGCTCAGGGGCCTCTCGACCTGCACAGGGGCCCCTCTGTGCTGGCTAGGAGACCATTCGACGTTTTCAGGGGCCCTCTGACCCGCTCAGGGGCCCTTTCGGTCTGGCTAGGGGCCCATCTGACATGCACAGGGCTCTTTTGAACGTCTAAGGGGCCATCTGGTCTTTCAGAGAGGGCCCTGGTGACCCAATGGGCCTCTGCAGTGCTCTAAACTCTCTAAAGACCACGCTTCGCGTGGTAAAGAGCCCATGATATCGTGCTTCGCGCGGTCTCGTTGGCCCTTTTCGGCGCGCTGTGCGCGCCGAAAAAGGCCCTCCTGGCCTCCAGGGGAGGGAGGGGGGGGGGGGGGCGCCCCCGCCGACCCTCTTGGCTACGTGCCTGTTCATGTTCACATTTTATCATAAGGAGACAGGGTATCGGAAATGGTAAGTCATACATGATCTTTTCGTGCATGGTATGATTATGCCTTATTCACCGACTGTAATATATCCGGAAATAATGTTATCGTCAGGGAGGACAAGGGCAGAAATCATCCATCCAGTCCGGCTCTGCGTCTCATGATTGTATCTCATATCTAAATGACGCTCGATAATGTTCAGTTCAGGCACGTAAACTGCTACTGCCAGTCCGCACCGATTTTTTAGAGAACAAAAAATGCTGGATTTTCAACAGACTGTTTTGTTTTCCTCAAACAATCGTGGCTTGTAAAAACAAAACAAAAAAGGCGTAAAGCGGTAAAAGGTAAACGTAAAAGACATGTGAAAATAAAAGGCGCGAAACGGTGAAAATCATAAACAGACAATTTCTTCAAGATACATTGCGTCAATGTCATTTTTTGCCATCACAAATAGCTGTTTTACGCGGCTCAATATATTGTTATGAATAAGTTGTGCGCTATGACCAAAACACAGTGCAAAATGTAAATTTAAGCGTTTTGGTTGTCACGATTATCATGTCAACAACAACAGTTTATCATGGTTATCAGCATTTTGGCTATTTAATTGTGACATTATACAACGAAATTCCACAATGTTATAAATCTATAGAAGTGCATAACATCCAACCCTTCGATGATCCTTTATACAGCCTCCCTAGGTTTCCCTCAGGCCACACAAACAATAGGTAAATGATCACAGCGCTACTCAAGGGCCTGAAACTTTATGACAACATTGCAAGTTGTATATAGGCAGGCATCGATTCAGCGGAGAGCTGAAATCGCTGTCCGTCTCGACCTACCTAGATCGAGTTGCATGGCGACGTCAGTTGAGCGCTGAAATAGCGATCTCCCACGCACCACCGAACACCCTGGGAAGTGACGGAATCATCGATAAAACTTGGCCGCGGTTCCCTCCCCCCCACTCCCCCGGCGTCCCCACAGCGTCCACCGTCCAGTGACACCCCCCCCCCCGGCCCCCCATGCCTATAGTGTGCACCGTATGTATACAGGTGGCCTACATCCCCTAAAGCGCTGCGTCATTAATTTTCTCATCCCGTAAATTCAGTACCTACCTAATGCTCATTTCCATGGTTCGTGATTCATCAATATTAATGATGTGATGTCGAAAATTGCGGTAATATTTTATGGTATGCAGTGTAAATTAATTCATCTCAGTGGTAATAATGCCATACATATATTTATATATGGGTTTCCTGTTGCAAATATCACCATGGTGAGAGACATGGGTCAGTGCATTCAAACATATAGTTTCCAAAATGCTGTAACTGCCATCTATCATTAAATGGCGTCGCCAAGCGGAATATTGATAGGTTTCATAATAGGTAATGTTAAAAACATGGTGAATGGCCAAAGCTTGGATTAGTTCATTAAACCTGGAAAGTAATGTGGCCTTGTCACGCTTTAAATTCAGTGATGTCCAGGGGATTCGCCACGGTTTCAAAACCACTAGGGACACATTTTGGGACCTGTAGACATTACATCCCACCTAGACATTTCCACGGCCCAGATGTTTTCGAAAGCTGCGGTTGTAGGACTAGGTATGTACGTACATACCTATTGCGAACAATTATAAACCATCTTGCCTATTTGTCCCGCCGGCGCATCGAGGTGACCTCTGATGATCTGCTCTGCTGTTCTGATCTGCTGTCACGCCGGCGCTCTCATGATCTGATGTTCTATGCTTCGTTTCGGACATAAGCGTTACTAAAAAACGAGTTCCGGGATCCGATCTAAAAAAAACTGGATCCATAACATACTAAGAGTATGGATCTCCTGTCAAGCCTCTCATGATCTGCTGTTCTATGCTTCGTTTCGGACATAGGCGTTACACCCAAATCACGGGTTCCGGGAATCCAAAGGAACTGGATCCATAACCTACTGAGAGTATGGATCTCCTGTCAAGTCAAGCCTTAGCGAGACATCCATCGGGATCCGCGATCTTAACCCGCGACTCATGAGTCACTGTGGGGGGGGGGATATTCGGAATATCTCAAGAACAAATGCACCTATCGACGCCAAACTTCCAGTACCTTTTTGGGCATCATTTTTACACATGTCAGCAAAAAAAAATGGGGTTCTAAAGTCACGAGAAAATGACGTCATAGTGACGTCACTTACGACAGATTTCGAGCCAAATTAGGCCGTACATTAAAACATTTGGAGAAAATACAGTTTTAAAATATAACTACACTTTACATACATCACATAACAGCTTATCAGCAGTACTATCAAACTGCTGTCTCGAAATTTGTATTTATTGCATCACTGGATTTGAGGAAAACAAATATGAAAGTACAAATGGTATTTTTACAATTTTTCGAAGTTTGTGATCATTTTCAAAAACCGGAATATATATGGTAGACAGTAGTGTTGTGAATATGTGTAGCGAGTTTCAAGTAAATATCTTCAACGGCTACCAAATTATGACCTTTCAAAGGCGAAAAAATGGTCGGTCCACATAGCACATAGTTTGTGGCAGAGCTTACAATACATTGCAACGATCTTGATTACATCAATAACGGGCATGCAAAGTAAAACAAGGTAGAGATGGTGCTAAGTAAGGCTGCACATTTGAATTTCAGTCGTATGATTCAGTGTCATAAACTCATACCTACAATTGTGAAAATTGGGGACCTTGACCATGACCTATGACCCATTATTGAGCATTGGGTTGCATATACGAAGTTTTAGGGTGTTTTTTGTGCTTAGGATAAAAATGTAGGTTAGAAACATGCATCGCAAAGGATACTGAACCCAAAACTGCAATTTGACCTCTTGACCTGAGATGACCTCACTGAATACAATGTACGGGAATGGTGACATGTGTAGCTTCCGATGTTTGCTTCATGTAATAACCCTCGCCAGTGCAGGGAGGGTGGAAGCCACCCCTCGTTTTTTTGGGTGTAATAACTCGCGTAAATATCAAATGATTGTGATGAAACTTTCAGTACCCTACTTTTGAACAATTTGACACATATTTTGAAAATTTTGAACTTGTAGGTCACATTACCCGTGACATATGACCTGTTTTCAAGGTCATCTCAGGCGCAACTGGCCTCCCGTAGTATTGATCCTTGTAACTTGTGTAGTTTCCGAGTGTTTGTTGTTCAGGAGCTCAGGAGACATGCACAGGTGTTTCCAGGTGACAGTTGTGGTTTCCATTGAGATTGTGACCTCGATTGATCTTTGCAGAGGTCAACCGAGGTCACTGACCTCCGATGACGTCATATTACTTTTTTGGCTTCTGGCAGTTTCTAGGACATTTTGTGACGCTGATTTCAAATTTGGCACCCATTTAGCATAATGATATACTCACTCGCGATTCTAGCACGATTAAATTCAATTTATACGCATTTACAATTTGGTAGACTTTGGGTCATTGACATGACCTCAGAGGTCACCTAATGATCTATGACCTTAAAATCGGGTGTCAATGGCTTCCTCTCGTGACAAGCAACACGCTCGTTTTTTAATCAAAGCTCTAGCTTAATTAGGGGCGAAACGCTAGGGGGTTGTATCATGTACAGTCCCCCTGCACGGTCACGCACTGATCGGATGCTGCACAGGCTATAAGGTATCCTATATATTTCACGCCTCTCTAATTCCATAGCTACGGCAAAACCGTGCGTTATCAGAAACGTTCAAATATTTTTACTTACAAATATTTTTACTGTGACGTCACCAGTGACCTCCGGGTCAACACAATTTATTCTGTCACTGAAATTTCCTGCGCTATCGATTGCCGTTTGAGTCAGCGCGATCATCCTATTGGTTCCGAAGATACAAGGGAGGGGGGGGGGGATACCCCCCCCCCTCCAGTGAGTCGTGTTAGAAAAAATACTCCAGTGACTGCCGTGTTAAAAGGAACAGTTCACCTTGCCAATGGGGTTTTTAGTTGAGATAGCCAAGCTGTTCTCCATGCCCGAAAATTAACTTGAGAAGCTTTCACATCTTCATAGAAGCCCCTTAATTAATTAAAATTGGCTTACCGGAGTCCTAGAAGCCGGAACGAGTATCCATCGTGACTTCCATCGCTGATTGGCTGATTTGACGTATGATTATGACGTAACGATGACGTATGGCTTGGGGAATAAGTTTGATAAACATTGAAATATATAGTGCTGGACAAGAACATGCTGTTTCAGTACCTTATTCCCTTCATTGCACGAATGAACTTTGAGACATGTATCGTGATTGTTGCTAAAATCGTTTATAAATACTTTTATTTATGGCTTACTAGTAACATGATAATTCGTTTCTAGCTTCTCTCAATCATTTCTGATTTTTTTTTTAAGGTGAACGGTTTCCTTTAAAGGGAGTGTGTCTACCTACTGTTTTGGAATGTCAAAAATATTTTGTATTACGGTAAGAATACTATTGGTTGATTGTCAGATACGATACAACTCACATTCTGGAGCCCCAATTTAGTTGAATTTTCACTTATATTCTGTTTTGCATCGATATTGATAAAACGATCGCCATTTTAATCAAAGGGAAGAAGATGTTATGTAAAACGGCGCACCTAATACAATAAGCAATCCATACGAACAATGTTAAAGGGAATAGTTCACCTTTAACATAGGGTTTTGAACTGAGATAGCAGATTTGTAGAGCAGAGGCCTATTTCACAAAGAAGTTAGTATTTACACATGTTTGCGATTACAAACGCAAGAAAATATTGCAAAACTCACAAAAAGCTATTTCACAAACATTCGCCACCTCTGAATTACCGATTGTAAAGAAAATTGTAAACACAAATGTTAGTACAGCAGAAAGCTTGAAATCAAGAACGTTTGTATTCAACTTATGCTAATGACAAATAATTTGATTGTTAACAAATTAATTTAACAAATATTTACATTGTGGTTTATTTTTGTATTCAATATAAAATTAGTTATATGGAGAATAATCTTTTAATTAACATTTCATCGGAATGCAAACTCTGATCGTAAAAATACATCTTGGTAAGCAGTTAGAGTAAACAGAATTTGACCATTCACCAGTATTTTATCTACCGTGCCATTCACCAGGTGGCGGAGCATAACAACATAACTACTCTTAAAAGAAAGATCGTTGAATTTCTCGACCATTTTTTCACCTAACCTAGCCGATTTCTTACTTCGTAAAGGGTGAAGGTTCACTGTACATTGCACAAGACATCGTTGACCGCTGCAATTCTATCGCCATGCGGTTTCTCCGCGCGGAGGCGCCCCTCACAGCGCAATCGGTAAGGTGCATGCACTGTGACTGGACTTCAAAGCTGGAGATCCCTGTTCGAATCTCTCGGAAAAATAAATTGCTTTGGGCAGCTATACCTATGCATAACTAAACCATTACCCTAACAACCTCGGCAACGTAACAATCTCACCAAGAAAATAACCTGAACAGTCAAACAATGTCAACTGTCAATGCAGTTTCTGAAATTCAGAACCCCTGACCCACTGGAATTACAAGTTTGTAATTGCAAACATTTCCTCACTTCCGTCAACCTTTGAGAAATAGAACGTGTGCAATTGCATTTTTTTTACAAACAATATCTTTGTAAAGTAGTTTGTAAATAGTAAGTTGAGATTTACTGCCCTGGGGTTTTGTGAAATCCAAACTACAAACATGTGTAAAAATTATTTGTAATTACAAAGAAATTCTTTGTAATTACAAACTTTTTTGCTTTGTGAAATAGGCTACAGATAAAAAAATGGGTTGTGGTGAAAAAAAATTACCTCGCCACGCTATGTAATTTCGACACAGGACTAGTGGACCCCTTATCTCTGTAAACAGAAGACTCTGTTTCGGGCGCCCAAAACTTCGGCGGTAGTATGACGTCATACCTTTGACGTCAGAATTGCGCCATACGCAGATTCTGCCGCAAACTAGCCGTAACCATTGCCATTAGTACCGATGACCATAAAACAACACCGATTGACGATTGTGATTACCATCGAGTAGGGACTAGGATCAGTGACTGGGAGAGTGGATTGAGCTATTATTTGTATTTAAAGTTAAGTTACCTTGTTTTTAACGGCTGTTTACCGTGGGTTCAGTGTCGGGATCAGAGGCCCGGGGACCGAAAGCACGAAATTGTATCAGCGGGTGCGGCCCGGTGTTGAGCGCAACGATTTTCAGGTAAGTTGAAGTAGGTATCGTATGAATTGATATGTGTGTGCCTATGTTCTTGCTGACCTAATAAATCATTGATCATTTTCAGTCATTTTTTTTACTCAGGTCAATATTGAGGTCACCAGAGGTCATCAAAGGTCAGATTTTCCAGTTTTAGGACTTCGCTCCAGAAACCCCCACATATCTCGGGAACTATGCTAGCTAGAAAAAAGCGAGAAAAAAGGCAATCGAAAGCTATTGAAAAATGCAATCGCTAATGGGTTCAAAATTTTTAGCTCAGGTCATTATTTTAGGCTCCAGAGGTCTGAGCTTTATTAGGTAAACAGCAAATAACTGTTTACCTAATAAAGATAAAGCAATCATTTTGAAGCCATCATGTTTATCTCGTCAAGGCGCTTCGAATCACATTTATGTTGACCAGTGTAGGTCAACTTTATTATACGATAACATGATCCAGAAGGAATTGGACTGATATGCATATCTTCGGAATAAGAAGCATTTTAATATTTCCCCATTGACTTATAATAGAGATAACAGGGAGGTCACGAAATTGACCTGACCTTAGGTCACCGATATAACAAATCGGAGATAGACGAAATGTAGGGACATATGACCTTATGAAATCCTGTAAGTTTGAAACCGATCGGTCAAAAACTGTCGCTGTGGTACGAGCGCAAACTCAAGCACTCAAACGTGATTTGACTGAAGCGTGGTTTCCCACAGAACGTGGTTCAAACATGATTTCCCACCAGTTCCCACTACGCTAAACCACGCTTCCCACGTCATTTGGTCAAAATAAGTATGCTAGCGCTATCTGCACCCTCTGTACGGCAGCTGCTATTAGCGCTCACGAGCTGTTGGTCGAAATCCTAT
>JAXIVJ010015221.1:7500-32260 GCA_036785665.1 Chirona hameri | reverse complement strand
TTTAAATATCTATATGTGCTATTTCAAATAGCATCTAGCTGGTCAAATAGCCTCTAGTATCTGTAGAGATCCTGTGCACCCCCACTGTGTACGCCTCTGCGACCCTACCTTCTGTAGGGCCTGGCGCCGCCTCTGCGCTGGCCGCGCTAGCCGTAGCCGGAGGCTGTGGCTGGGCTCGCCCGCGGTCTGGGGCCGAGCCGGCCAGTTCCACGCGTGCTGTCGTGAATACAGCTGCTTCTCCGATCGCTTGTGTGAACCGCTGACTCTCGCTTAGACGGAACTTTATAAGGACAACATAACATGGCGCGGTCGGTTGTGTGAGTGTCAGTGAGTGCCGGTGGGAGAGTTTTTGCTAGTGTTGTGCTGCAGTCATCATGAGTGACTTGGACAAACTGACGGAGCTGCTGATGCAGCAGACGGAGCTGTCCCGGCGGCAGGCGGAGCTATCCGCTCAGCGCGAGGAGCGCTCCGTGCAGCGAGAGGAGCGACTCGCTCACGTGATGGAGCGGCTGGTGGTGGACCGGCCGCCGCCCGCCGTCACCGCCGGGGATGGGGCGGGACGCGTCGCCCGCGACACCGGCGTCGGCTGCTCGGTCTGTGCGACTGCCCGCTGCGGCGACACCGGCTCCATACCTCTCCTCCTCTGCATCTCTGCGGGACTTCGCTGTCTGGCGCGAGAAGCTGGACGGGTACTTTCTTCTGACCGGTGCGTCGTCGCTGCCCGTCCCTTCTCAGCGTGCGGCTCTTCTGAGCCTGCTAGACGAGGACTGGCACCGTGTGCTGCGCTACGGGTTGAGCGTCGCCGTAGACGCTCCCCTCTCCGATGTGGTGTCGGCCATGGAGGCCCACCTGCGGAAACAGCGCAGCGTCCTCGTCGACCGCAGAGCGTTCTACGCCCGCGTGCAGGAGGAGGGCGAGAACTTCGAGGACTTCATGTGTGCGGTGAAGGAGCTCGCGGCATTTTGTGACTTTTGTGACCGGTGTTTCGACTCACGGATGCGAGACAAGATTGTGTGCGGCCTACGAGATGAGAACACCGTGAAACGCCTGCTGGAGGATCGCCTGCTGGAGGATCCCGAGCTCGACCTCCAGAAGACGGTGGACATCTGTCGGGCGTCGGAGAATGCCCGTGCGACGTGTGCCGACCTCCGTGCGCCTGCGTCATCCGTGAGCCGGCTGTCGGCTTACCGCCGGGCGCGCAGCAGGTCCCGGGGCGCGCGGCCCGCGGCCCAGCCTCGCGGGGGCCCCTCGGCCTCGCCCGGTGCGCGCTGTCGCCGCTGCGGGCGGAGCAGTCACGCCGACTCGGCTGAGTGCCGCGCCGCTAGCGCCACCTGCAACTCCTGTGGCCGCCGCGGGCATTACGCATCAGTGTGTGAGCAGAGGGCGCGCGGGAGCACGGATGCTCCCGCTGCAGCGGCGATGCCATGGCGCGGACGGCCCGCTGGGGGACAGCCGCCCGCACGATCAGGACCGGGCATTCGCCGAGTCATCCAAGACGTGTACGTGGACGGCGTCTCTACGCGGCCAACACCTACAGTGGACGTTCGTGTCTTCGTGTCGAGCGATGTGTTTACCATGGCAGCACGTGCCGACTCGGGCGCGGAGGCGACTGTCATCGGTGAAGACGTCCTCTCGGCAGTCGACATGGACCCGTCGCAGCTGGAGTCTTGCCTCAGTCAGACCTTCTCAGCTGTTGGGAAGCAGCCGCTCACCTGTCTCGGTTCCTTCGAGGCCACTCTGGAGCTCGGGAGCCGATCGACCGATGCCACGGTGTTCGTCATCAAGGAGCTGACGGGACTGCTACTCAGCTGGTTTGACTGCGTATCGCTGGGGATCCTGCCGAGGGACTTTCCGGCACAGATCCGATCTGTCGAAGACGGCGACCCGCTGCACGCCAGCGTCATCTCTGCGCTGCAGGCCGCCAACCAGACGGAGGAGGGCGCCCAGCTGGCGCCACTGGTCGACCCGACGCTGGAGAGGATTCGCGCCGCTGCAGAGCGCGACCCGGCGTATCGGACCCTTCGTGACCTGATTCTGGCCGGCTTCCCGGAGAACCGGTACGAGGCGCCCCCTGCAGCTCGGGCGTACTGGGGCGTACGCCATCAGCTGGCCATCGACGACGGACTGGTGGTCTACGGCGCTCGACTGGTCATCCCGACCGACCTCCGCCGCGGTGTGCTGGAGCGACTACACGAGTCACACCAGGGCGTGGAGAGGACCAAACGGCGCGCCCGGCTCAGTGTGTACTGGCCCGGCATCGACCAGGACGTGGCTAACACCGTCACCTCCTGCAACCAGTGCCGTCAGCGTCTCCCGAGCCACGCCCGTGAGCCAATGTGGCGTGAGGACGACAAGCCGACCCGCGTCTTCGAATCGGTCTCGACCGACTACTTCCATGCCGGAGGACACACGTACTTAGTGTACGTCGACCGGCTGTCCGGATGGCCGTACGTCACGACCTGCCCCCGCACGGCCTCAGCGGACCATCTGACGCGACAGCTCCGCATGCTGTTTGCTCAGACGGGGGTCCCGTCTGTACTTCGGTCAGACGGGGGACCTCAGTACGCGTCTGGCACGCTACGCCGCTTCCTGCAGCGCTGGGACGTCACCCACGAGATGTCATCTCCGCACTACCCGCGCTCCAACGGACACGCCGAAGCGTGTGTGAAGACGGTGAAGAAGCTGGTGCTGGCAGCTTCCGCCTCCGGACGTCTGGACGACGACCAATTGGACCGCGGCCTTCTAGAACTGCGGAACACGCCACGCGTGGACGGAAGATCACCAGCACAGGTCCTGTTCGGTCATCCGCTGCGTTCTGGCGTCCCGACGCACCATCGCGCCTTCGCTCCCGAGTGGCAGCGAGCCGCAGCCGCCTGCGACGAGACGGCTGCCGAGACTCAGGAGAAGGCGGTCCGCTACTACGACGCGTCTGCGCGCCGGCTGTCTCAGCTGAAGATCGGTAGTCGCGTCGACCTCCAGGACCCCGCCACCGGCCGATGGGACCGCATCGGTGTGATCGTTGGTATCGGACAGCGCCGGACCTTCATCAGGACAGCTGGCGGCCGTGTCCTGTGGCGGAACCGCCGCTACCTGAGACCGTACCGGCCGCTCTTGACAGAGCCCGCCGTACCGTCCGAGACGCCTGCCGCCGGCGCGCAGCGGTCCGCTGCGCGCGCCCCCCAGCGGCCTGTGTCTGCTAACAGCTCCCAGCGGCCACCCCTGCCTGCCGGCGGCGCTCAGCAGCTGCCATCGGTGGAGCCTGCCGCTGCCGCCCCTCGACGTTCGCGTCGACCGCGCCGCGCGCCGCGGCGCCTCCAAGTTCGATGGGGTGGGACCACATACAGTGATGACTGAAAGTTTTGAATGTGCCCACCGTAGTTTAGACATTTGCGCTTTGTGAGTTGCTCATTGTGTTTGGCAGCGCAATTGTCTTGAGGGGGAGATGTAGAGATCCTGTGCACCCCCACTGTGTACGCCTCTGCGACCCTACCTTCTGTAGGGCCTGGCGCCGCCTCTGCGCTGGCCGCGCTAGCCGTAGCCGGAGGCTGTGGCTGGGCTCGCCCGCGGTCTGGGGCCGAGCCGGCCAGTTCCACGCGTGCTGTCGTGAATACAGCTGCTTCTCCGATCGCTTGTGTGAACCGCTGACTCTCGCTTAGACGGAACTTTATAAGGACAACATAACAGTATCTAGCTTATCGCCACGTATTTTCCTTTCTGAAATATTTCGCACGAGTAGCAGCCAGCTGTCGCCAAAAGCGTAGGGGTGGCCACTCCTGTATATTCCTTTTCCGTGTTTTTACTTTGGAAACACTTTGGAAAGAGAAACTTCACTATTTGCTCGGACCCTTTAATCCCACACACTTCTCGCTTTGTTTTCCGTAAAAAATAACGATTTCTATAATACCTGATAGTTTTCACAAATCACAATGCACTTTTCTTGGCGCAAGAAATACGATATATTTCGCTATTGCCTATTGGCACTGGTCGTCACCAGTCGTGCAGTGCAGAGACGGTGCATGAGAATCCAAATCATCATAGGTTCTCAAACCACTACAATTAACCCGCGCATTGCAGGGGGTTGATTTCCGCCCCCTCCTCAGGTTTTTCAAAGATAGCGAAAAAACGGCGGCGCGCAGCGCCGCCGAGTTTTAGCACACCTGTTAGCACATCAATTGTGTACACTTTGAAGAAAAAAATAACCTCGGGTCGTCTCAGGTCAGGTCACCAGACCAGGTCAAGTGGCCTCACCTCCAAAAAATGTTTGCAGTTGTGCCAAAGCCAGAGTTTTAAACCGATCAGTTTGAAACTTACAGGATGTCATGAAGGCATAAGTACTTACAATTCGTTGATCTCGAAATTTTGATATCGGTGACCTAAGGTCAGGTCAATTTCGTAACCTCCCAATAATAAGTCAATGGGGAAATATACAAATGCTTCCTATTTCAAGGATATGCATGATATTAGTCCAATTACTTCTGGATCATGTTATTATAGGATATTCTTGATGATCCAAGTGTAAGTTTTGTTCAGTGACCCCTATTAGGTCATTTGAGGTCATGCGAGATCACCATCACTTTTTTTGTCAATAACTCCCGACATAATGCAGATGCTAAGAAGTAAAACAGACATCAATATGTTGTCTCGTCGAGACATGTCTTCCCATATGCAACATGCCTTACTCACCACATGACCTTGACCTGAGGTCAATTTTTTAAGTTAACTTAACAAGGTCACCATGTATATTTTGCAAAGTGCCTTGACAAGATAAACACAATGGCGTAAAAAGTTTTCCGTTATCTTTATCAAGTAAAAAGTTAATAGCGAAAAACGATTTAGCAAAAAAAAAGATTTTTTCCCCTTTTTTGACCTCTGGAGCCTCAAATGTTGACCTGAGATCAAATTTGAGGAAACTTTACCGATTGAAAATTTCACAGGCTGGCGTTTCATGTTTTCCGTTTGTTTCTAACTAGCATAGTTTCTGAGATATATGGGAATTTCTGGAGCGATGTCCTAAAACAGGAAAAACTGGAAAATTTGACCTTTGATGACCTCTGTTGACCTCAATTTTGACCTGACCTAAAACAATACCGCATACTTTCGATAAAAAATGTATCAAGCTATCAAATGCCGTTTTCCGCTTCTCGCTACGTAGCGTAGTTTTCGAGATCTCATGGGGGGGGGGCGGAAATCAACCCTCCTGCAGTTCGTGTTCGGCGCAAAGCCCCTGCAGTGCGCGGGTTAATATTGAAGGATTAAATGTACACAAATATGCATTATGTTATATTAGATATACAAATGTATGCATTATTGTAAAAGTTATGGGTTACTTATGAACTTGAGGCATATTTATGTAATGCTTTGCTTGAATATCATTGTTTCGATGTACCAATTTGAGGTTTTGGAAATCCTTTCCTTTGTGCCTAATATAAATTGATACCTAAGTAAATGTGATTAAAACCATTAGGGTTGATGACCTTAACCTCGATGTATAAAAACGTTAAATTACTGATAGACTGTATTGATATTTCGGCCACAGGCCTTTGTCAAAATTACATATGAGTGAATACAATGTTTACAGGATTGACAAGTAAATGTGTATTAGTTTGAAGGCTCATTGAATGGAACTGATACAATATTGTTTGGATGGTCGATACATTTTGTTACCAGCTTTGCATTTTAAATTATATTTGTTAAGTTCTGTGATCCAGTGCTATAGTTTGGAAATTATTTTGTTGTCATGCTTTATTGCTTGATTTATTTTTGTTGTTGTCAGGCTTGTATTAAGTTATTTATGTTATTTGTTAGTGTGTAAGACTAACTCCCACTACTGAATTGCAATTTGAAAATAAGTACATACCTTTAGGTGTCAATATAGGTACATTTGTATTAAGCAAAATGTGTGTTTGATTGCCTGATAAACTTAGTTATCAGGATTGCATTAGGCATTTTTTTACATTTTTGACCAGTAACTCTCATAAAATGGCACTTCCAAAAATACAAATCAGGTCATGAAGTTGGTGTGGCACTGCCACACCAACTTTTAAGATGGTGTGACCATGGCCTTGGCCATACCTGCCATACCACATTATCCGCCCATTAGTCTGTCTTTACCCTATCTGACAGTCCAAGTAAGTCATATTATTGGGGATGCAGATTAAAAATTGGGGATGCAGATCAGAACATTGGGGATGCACCTGCATCCCCATAAGTATATAAAGTTCCGCATGTGGTGCCACGCGCTGTGGTACCACCCCTATCAGAACGTACCATACCAAAAACAAAATTGACTTGATCGTCCTATCCAATGGTGAAAATCCAATCTCAATCGGAGCAGTGGTTGCAAAGTTATTAGCTTCCGAAAAGCGTCTGTACGGCCGGTTCGGGCCGGTTCAGGCCGGGTCGGGCCGGGTCAAATGTAAATTTGTCTAGTAAGTTGACGAGAAACCTCACGACCGCTTCGCGCCCGCTCGGTAATAACGTTTTGATAACAGTGGATGTTTCATATTTTCGAGAAAAAGGTCATGATATTTCGTTTTTTAATGATTTGTATTTTATTTATTATTCCTTTTACTTTTATGTCTGGGTTTATTTTACCCGATGTCTGTGGTCGTACCAGTCACAGTTTTACCCAATGACTTCACCTGTCAGTGGTTGCTTTCGCCCATTGGTGATATATGTGAATAACCGAAGGTTCGTTGAACATTGGATAACACTATTCTTTAGAATTGTGTTTCCATTGAGAAACAAACCTGAGCTGTTCGATTGGAGGGGGCTTAACCCGCGCGGCGCTGGGGTCTCCATCCGAACGTGCGGCGCTGGGGGGGGTAAATTTTACCCCCCCATAGTATCTTCCGAACCAATAACCGCAGCGAGATGCGCAAGGCGGGGATCGAAATCTCTCAGTGAGAAGAATCTAACGCATGCCCGAAAATATTAACATAAGGTCACATGTCAGGTCACGGTCAGGTCAAGTGTCAAAATGTAAGTATTTGGGTTTTTGGGCTATACTTTCCATCCAAAGCCTTGTATTGCAACTATTATCTCACAAAGTGCTCCCAAATGTAAAATGCATCTCCCGCATAAGTAAACGGAAAATTTTAAGCAAAGGTCAAGGTCAAGGTCAGGTCACAAAAGGTCACAGGTCTACGAAAGCCATGCGACACATGTTGTATGGGTTATTTTACACGTATAATTCGATAGAAGCAGCCATTTTCACAGCCTGACACCATATAATCTCCCTCAGGTCAAGGTCAGGTCACAATAAGGTCACAATTTGAAATTGATTAATCTAAATAAACATTGCATGTAAAATGACGTCATGAGTTACTTATTCTTAGAGAGCCATAAGTCAGTCAAAAATAAATAAACTGCTTTGAAATTTGGTTTGAACATCGTTCATACTCGTTTCTCTAATACATCTTCCGGTTTTTTGAAAATCTTCAAACAAAAAACTTTTGTGGAAATTCTTTCCCAAAAATCAGTTTTTTGCATTTTTGGGGGTCAAAAACCCAAAATTTTGAACATCTGAGATAGCCATGTTAAATACAATGTTATTTGCTTTCTTTTGACGCCTTTTATTTGCGATTTGCATCAACACCCTATTTTCTACGATTTTTCAAACATTTAACATTTTTTCACCAAAAATGACATGACATGACGTCACTAAAACGTCATTATCTCCTCAAAATTCTCACGAATTTCAAATGAATTGTAACACAAGATGTAGAATTGATGTACCATAAGGTACCGAAAGTTTCATTTCGATATCTGTCATAGTGTTCAAGTTATGGAGAAAATCCGGGAGGGGGGGTAAAATTTACCCCCCAGCGCCGCGCGGGTTAACAAAGGTGGCGTGGATTTGGTAAGCAAATGAGTACATAAATATATGATGTCACCACTGGTGGTCTGCAGCGACGAGTGCTGGAGGGAGGGTGCTGGCCGCCGCGGCAAACTATACGTCATCCGGCACGTGTCAGTTGGCAGCAGCCCGACACTGACCAGGTGCAGAGGGAAACCCCCGGGCACTGCTCCCAGACCGTCAAGCTCCGGGAATCCGGTCAGCAGGGGTCCCGGAAACGCGGCTGGAGCGCGAGGGGTGGAAAGTCCAGAGAGTCGAGCGTCGAGTGCAGTGCAGTGGAGTTGGGCACGGACAGCGGAGAGGCATGCTACTCTAGATATTTTGCCACTCAATGTTTCGAAAATTAACCCGCGACGTGCCGGGGGGTTTAGACACCCCCTCAGGTTTTTCGAGGATAGCGGAAAAACGACGGCGCACAGCGCCGCCATTTTTGGCGCAGGTGTTTGGGCATCAATTGCCCACATTATGTAAAAAAAATACCTTGGGTCGTCTCAGGTCAGGTCACCAGACCAGGTCACGTGACCCCACCTCCCTCCAAAAAAAAGATTGTGGTCGTACCTCAGTCACAGTTTGTGGATGTTCGGTTTTACACTTACAGGATTTCATAAGGTCATATATATATATATATATATATATATATATATATATATATATATATATATATATATATATATATATATATATATATATATATATATATATATATATATATATATATATATATATATATATCTACAATTCTTTTATCTTGGATTTTTTTTATATCAGCGACTTAAGGTCGGGTCAATTTCGTGACCTCCCCATTACCTATAAGTCAATGGGGAAATATTCAAATGCTTCCTATTCCAATGATACGCAAGATATCAGTCTAACTCCTGGATCATGTTATTATAGGACATTCCTGATGACCTATGCACCATTTCTGTTCAGTGACCTCTACATGGTCAGCCGAGGTCATCCGAGTTCACCAACAGTCGTATGTCAATAATTATCGACATAAATACGATAGATAAGTGAAACCGACACCAGTGTGTTTATGGCGTCGAGGCACGTCTTCCCATATGCAACATGACCTACTTGGGTCACCACTTGACCTTGATCTGAGGTCAAATGTTTGAGTTGACCTAACCTGGTCAACACTAATATGAGTCGAAGCGTCTCGACGAGATAAACACGATGGCATCGACATTATAGCCTTGTATTTATTAGGTAAAAAGGAAGTCGTGAGAAACTGTTTTTGTAATAGCCTTTTTGACATTTGATGAGCTCTGGAGCCTAAACTATTGACCTGAGCTAAAATCTGAGGACATTTTGGCGATTGCATTTGTCAAGAGCTTTCCATTGTTTTTTTTTCTCGTTTGTTCCTAGCTATCATTCCTGTGATATCTGGGGGTTTCTGGAGCGAAGTCCTAAAACTGGAAAATTTGACCTTTGATGATCTCTGGTGACCTCAATATTGGCTTAATAAAACAATATTGAAGTACTTTCGAATGTGCTTGTCAAGAGATTTCGAACACCCCTTGCCGCGTCTTTCTAACCCTTTTAATTTTCGAGTTAGAGGGGGGGTCTAAGACCCCCGGCATGGCGAAGGTGGCACCGAGCACCGGCACGGCGCGGGTTAACCCTATTTGTAACAGGCTCCTGGCTACCCCTATTTGTAACAGGGGGGGGGGGGGCGGATTCCGCCCCCCCCCCCGGAGATCTCGAGATCTACCCGTCCGATTTTCAAAAATGAGACGGCGTTTGGTTCCCCTCAACACGATCTACATTTCTAAATAATAAAAAAAATCTAAATTTTTATAGGGGGGCAACAGGGGGGCAAAAACTACAAATTTTAGTGGTATTTTTGATCCACTATAGCTGTCATGTTTATGAACCGATTTTAAAACAACTAATAGGAATCGATAGAGATTGAATTGGAAATTGATATATGACGGTGACGTTTGCAAATTCAAAAATCATAGGCGTGTGCAGGTCACTCAATATGGGGGTGAAGTAAATTCGTAATAAAATACATTTTTGATGTTGTTTTTTGATAAATGAAATGGTATGTGATTGTGACATTAGACAAAACAGTTATAAATAAATAAAAATTTGCCATAGGCGGTACCAGGTTAGTGAAAAAGGGAGGTCAAATTGGAAAACAATATTAACCGCAGACAAGTTGCTACCCAGCACTATAAATGTGTTACTGATCGTAGATAGTTCCTTTTTCCATGTTGTACTTCATCATAGGCGTATCCAGGATACAAACTGGGGCGGCGCAAGACCTTTTGATAAGTATATTATCCGCTATTATGATACTAACTAGTCAACAGTGACTATTTCACTTACAACTTCAATTAGCATTGCTTACCCCCCTTTTCACCCTACCTGGACTCGCCTATTATCTTATAATCGTTCGTAGAGTACCTTGTGGTGCGTTTTTCATCCGAAAACAGCAGTATGTTATGTCATTGTACGCCCATGCCTCTTAGTTTCCTTGCAATAATATGACCCCCTTTCTTCCATTCCTGAGCGCGCCTCTGCAAAAATAACTTTATTCCCTTTTCTGGCTTCATATGTGCATATATCATTATAAGGTAATCATCTATTGCGCCGTTATCGCTGGCATATCGTCATTACCATGCCAGTCACCCCCCTTTTCATGTGCCTGAACACGCCCCTGAAACTCTATATGTAATAAATTATGCAAATAATGGAAGCAGAAGCTGTCTTTTACATCTTGATAGCTATAAATGCCCCTTACATTGCTATATTGGCTTCCCGCCAAACATTGAATACTTCCTGAAAACCCCCCTTTTTCAAGCCCCTGAAACCGCCTCTGCCATGCAATTTTTCTGATATTTAATTAACATCAACTAATTTTGTACTTTTTGCAATCACCGTAAACCCATGTAACCCCTTCATACTTGAGGCAGTTAGGAAGAAACCGTGAAGATCGCATTTCCGAATTATCGCCAAATGTCGCCTCCGAACCCAAAACTGTGCCCTGGAACCGCCTCTGTTCAGGTTAAGAACTCAAAATTTTGACTCCAAATGCGGTATTCAATTCTATGAAAAGTCCCAAAATTTCATGGGCCTGCTCCCAGCCGTTCTGGAGATATCTGCAAAAAACATGAGGGGGGGGGGGGGGGGGGCGGAATCCGCCCCCCCCCCCCCCCCCCTGTTACAAATAGGGTTAAGCATTTGGAGATATTTACATTTTGCACTCGCTATTTTGGCACTCAATATTGACACGATTCGACATCTTCCAAGTTGATCTTGATCACTCAGTTAGTATAGCCAAACAAGCCAACCTCAGCTTTGGGTTTAAACTTTTTAGCCACTTGCAGCTTGCAATACTTTGCGCCGCGAGCTATAACTCCGTTAAACTTAGAGTAGGTATATGCTTTGCCATTTTGCGTTATATATTTTAACATACAA
The DNA here is from genome assembly GCA_036785665.1 of Chirona hameri. NCBI lineage: Eukaryota > Metazoa > Arthropoda > Thecostraca > Balanomorpha > Balanidae > Chirona > Chirona hameri. The sequence goes on along the minus strand of JAXIVJ010015221.1, from coordinate 20,976 downwards.
TATTTAGTCCCTCCAACATCCTCCGCCAGCCGTTTGCACCTTTGACCGCGTTATCTTCCTGGGCCGACCGACTGCAGCTTTAGTTTAGACTGAAACATACACTTCTGCAGCATATGTTCAGTGTACGTTATATGTTGAGTAACAGGCTGTATTTTCTGAAGGCCAGAGTCGGGCCTCTGGAGGGCATAGTGGGTCCGAGGGCAGAGTGGGTCCTCTGGATGACAGAGTGGGCCCTCTGGTAGGCAGGAGGCCCTCTGCGTCAGCGGCCACAGACGCAGCGACCACATCTCAGACGCTAACGTGCAGCTCGGCTGGCTGCGCGCGACTGGGCTGGTTGAGTACCATACGGTGTCTGCAGTCCAACGAGCCATGACGACCGGCAGCCCTGAGCACATAGCAGACGCCATTGGACCGCGTACCCACGATCTGCACGACCACAACACCAGGCACGCCGGGCGCGTCACACTACCGCGTATCCGAACAGAAGCCGGCAGGCGCAGACTGTGTAGCAGGGGCGTCAACATGCTGAACAAACTGCGTCTTGATCCAACATGTGGACCATCGTTCCGTGCCGTGCTGAAACGAACAATATTGTATAGTCGCGACTGAAGTGTTGTACTCATCTTACATCCATGCATTGTGCATTGTGCGGACTGCGGAATATGTTCGGCTTAGGCGATTGCCATACCCTTTACCTGTCGTTGTTTTAATTTAATTTGACGTGTCTGGTGAAAAGCCACCGCAAAGATGTGTGGATCCATGACAAATACATCTGTATCTGTATCTGGAGACTGAAGTGGTTCCTCTGGAGGTGGAGGCAACAGTGAGCTCTCTGTAGGTAGAGGCCGGAGTGGGCCATCTGTAGGTCAGAGTAGGCCCTCTGGAGGCCACATGGGGCCCTGTGGAAGCTGGAGGGGCCCTCTGGAGGATTGAGATAGTGTTCTGTATGATGGACACCGTGCGCCTGTGCTGTCTGAGTGGCGTTGCGTGAACCTGAAGTAACACCCATAAATGTGCATGTGCATACATATATTTGCTATACCCATAATTGTGTTTGTGTAAATAAATATGTGGATGTGCTTCTACTGCAGCGAACATTGCAGCTACCGGCAGGGGCGCAGGAACTGTGTTCAAGTTGGGGGGCCGGAGATATTCGGAAGTCGATTTTTTCCATGCAACGCCTATAGGCGTAATGTTAAAATAAAAAATGTTGCGGGGGTGGCTGCCCGACCCCCCCCCCCCCCCTCCCCCTGCCCCCCCCCCCCCCCACCACCACATGCCCCCCCCCCCCATGTCCCCCCCCATGCCCTCCCCACCCCCACCCCCACCTCCCCCTGTTCCTACGCCTATGGCTACCAGTACGAATCACACATCAAAAGATGTGCCTTGTCAAGACGAGTGTCGGAATTATTTTCAATTTGAAATCCAATGGAAATTGACAAAGTTATGGCCAATAATATGTATAGATAATCATGAACTTATTGCGAGGCACCGTCAACCCAAAACAAACATTGTCAAACGTCAAACAACATATTGTAGATACCGCGACCAGCTACCCATCAAAACATGCGTATTGTCACGAAGCATCTTTTGGTAATTTTCTATTGGAAATCGGTTCAAAATTAACAAAGTTATTTACTTAAAACCTAGTCTCACATGATGTTTCAGATGTGTCGTGTTTACCTTGGACCACAACAGCGGCGACAGCGCAATCTAGACGAATCAGCTTCGTGAAACGGATTTTGATCCAATGGCTACACCAGACGAGGAACGAGCCTTCCTTGCAATTCTGTTACCAAACACATGATGCGTTTCAGTGGCGGTCGGTTATTATAGAGTTCAGTGCGGTCGGTTTAAATAGCGAAAGCGAAGGGCGGTAGAAATACTAATGACGTATGCGAAACGTCACGAGATTTGTCCCTTTAAAATAGCTCCCAATAGCTCCAACGGGTTTTCCGTTGAAACTCAGCAACTAGGTCGTTTTGGAAGACAAATTTCAGATTTGGAGATTTATCAGTACTACCGACAATATGGCTATCTCAGTTAAAAACTTATGTTAAAGGTTCACTATTCCCTTTAACCCTCGCCCTACGGGAGCTTTTTTCACATTCGCCCAACGGGGGGGGGGGGGGGGGCTGACAGGCCCCCTGTTAACTTCCGAACCAAGCAACTTAGAGCAATGCGGTAAGAACCAGAATGTTGCCTGGCATAAGAGGAATCTAACATTATGCGATTTGTAGGTTTCAGGTCAACGGGTGACCTTCCAGATCAAGTGAATGACCTCGGATCGACCACGTCCTGAACAGCGATTTGGTCTATCAGAAAACCGCAAAATTAGAAATTGATAAATGTAAATAAAAGGCATGTTCCTAGACCAGTTTTGTCTCCAAAATGCAAAATAGGTTATGATTTGTTCGTATCCTGTCAAAAAAAGTAAAAAAAAACTATTACAAAAAATGAGTCATGAGTTTCGTATACTTGGGAGCCATCACTCAGTCAAAAATCGAGATATTGCTTTGAAATTTGATCTTGGTATTGTCCATACTCAGTTCTTTCACATATATTCCGTTTTTTAACATCTTTGAAAATTTTGATTTTGTGATGACTTAAAAAAAGAAGTTTTTTCCCATTTTAGGGGTAAAAAAACTTTGAAAATCCGAGATTGCCATTTTAAAGAAAATGCCATTTTGTAGCTTTGCTGCATTGCGTTTACAATTTACTCTAAAACTCTGTTTTCTACGATTTTTAAAATATTTCTCGTTTTTTTACCAACATGTCACGTCATCAAAACATGATTATCTCCAAAACTACTCGAAAATTTGAAAGCAATTATTACAGCAGACGTATAATTGTTGTAAACTCAGCTACTATAAATTTAAGCAAGATGCGCCGCATATGTAAAAAGGTATTCAAGAAAAACTTCAGGGGGCCTGTCAGCCCCCCCCCCCCCCACGTAGGGCGAGGGTTCAATGAAGCTCCCACATAAAGCACGTGGAAAACACCATATCGAGAAACATCGGACTCATACGACGATCCCAGCATATGCTTGACTCTGGATATCATCTCCTTTTGTATAACGCCCTGATACTCCCTTTTCTTAATTATTGTTTACAAGTATGGGGAAGCCCATATCCATCGAAACTATCGAGATTATTAACACTCCAGAAGAAAATTGCTAGACTCATTGACCACGCGGACTTTCGAGATCACACTAGTCCCTTATTCAGAAAGTTCAAAATACTTAACACGCGCCCTGGATAGGGGGGGGGGGCGAAATCCCCCCCCCCCCTCCGGTTTTTCAAGGATAGCACAAAAATAGCGGCGCGCAGCGCCGCCGTTTTCTTTGCACACCTGTTTATCGATAAACTTCCAATATTATGTAAAATTCTTGACCTCGGGTCATATCAGGTCAGGTCACCAGACCAGGTCACGTGATGTCCTCATCTCCCAAAAGTGTGCAGTAGTACCACAGCCACAGTTTCAGGCCGATCGGTTTTAATCTTGCAGGATTTCATAAGGTCATAGATACCAACATTTTTTATCTCGGATTTATAATATCGGTGACCTAAGGTCAGGTCAATTTCGTGACCGCCAACACTGTTTTGTCAATAACTATCGACATAAGGAAGATATAGACGAGAAAATGGTACCAATGTGTTTGTCTCGTCGATACACGTCTCCCAATATGCAACATGACCAACGTGGATCACCACTTGACCTTGACCTGAGGTCAAATTTCTAAGTTGACCTAACCCGGTCACAATGAATATGCTGTGAAGCCTTGACGAGACAAACACTATGGCGTAAAAACTATTGCTTTATCTTTGTTAGGTAAAAAGTTATTTGCGAAAAAACTGTTTTGCAAAAACATCACCTTTTTGACATTTGATGACCTCTGGAGCCTAAACTATTGATCTGAGCTCAAATATAATGACGTTTACGTCGATTGAATTTTTCAAGGGCTTTCGATTGTTAGTTTTTGTTTGCTGCTAACTATCATAGTTCCCGAGATATTTGGGAGTGTTCAAAGAGAAGTCTTGAAAACTTGAAAATCTGACCCTTGATGACCAGTGGTGACTTCAATATTGACCTGAGCAAAACAAAATAAGCGCAATACTTTCGAAAGAGATTGTCTCGAGCTATCTAACTTCGTTTTCCGCTTGTCGCTACGTTGCGTGGTTTTCGAGATCATGGGGGGGGGGGGCGAAATCCGCCCCCCCCCCGGGCGTGTAATTTATCAGAGGCCCTCCAGGGCGATTGTTTAGTTGCATTGCTTAGTCAAAATCTCTCTTATAAATGTGATGCATAATTTTTTGACAAGTACCTTTCCTCCAGTCTTAGCTTTGCACTTTTCAACTGACCAACAGATCGGACAACGTTCGGTTCGAACCCCAAAACAGTTTGCAGTGCCTCTTGCTCCCACAAATTACAGAAAGTTTTCAATATATATGTTGCTGCACCCGAAGCCTGGAACGAAGTGATATCTTGCAACATATCAAAGTTAGAGGATGCTTTTATTTATTTATTTATTTAACATCATCGCCGACGGGGTGAACCATTTATGGGCGAAGACACAGATAAAACCACACGCATTCGCATACTTAAAGATCACATTACATCCCTCACCCATAACCATCTATACCTATAATAATGAACCATCTATACCTAAATAATACGTTGTTTACGACTGCCTGATTGAGCATTGTCGTCCCGTTTTGCCTGTCAACCAACACGGATTTATGCCAAAACGTTCGTGCGTGACCAACCTGACCTGCTTCCTGAATGATGCCTGGGGCTCTATAGCCGAGGTGAAACAGCTGGACGCCGTGCACACCGACTACTCGTCCGCGTTTACAAGTGTGAATCACCAACTGTTGTTGCACAAAATGAAGCACTCATTCAACGTGAAAAACCGTGCATACTCGTGGCTTCGCTCATACCTGTTAAACCGTAGTCAGCGAGTGGTAGTAAACGGGAAACACTCACCGTGGACTCCAGTGTTATCGGGCGTCCCAGAAGGTAGTATCTGCGGCCCCCTGTTATTTATCTGTTTTACCGCCGATATACCACTCCGCATAAAAAATGGATCCACAATGTATGCTGATGACGTTAAGCTGTATACGCCGGTCCGCTGTGAGGACGATGCTCGTAATCTTCAGTCTGACATCGACTCTCTTGTACATTTGTCACGTGTGTGGGGGGCTAAGTTTGAACCCGGCCAAGTGTCACGTAATATCGTTCACCTTGCGCACCTATGCCTGTCTTAGCGGCCTACACAATGGATGGTGTTACACTAGATCGTCACGCACAGGTGCGCGACTTGGGAGTCATCTTAGACTCAAAGTTGAACTTCGCTTCTCATGTGGACGCCACAGTCGCAAAGGCCAAACGTATGCTTGGACTGCTTATCCGCAGCATGCAGCTGCCAGCTCCCCATCGCCATGTAAAGCTCGATCACAAGGTCATGTTGTGTGCTTTCAACGCTCATGTCCGCTCCATTGCCGAATACGGGAGGGTGGTCTGGTCGGGAGCGGCAGTGACTCATCTTAAACGGCTGGAACGCATTCAGCATTCCTTTTTGATTTGGCTCGCGTGTTCATCTGACCATAGCTCCTTTAACATAGCTTACGATCACTTACTGCAGCATTTCAAGGTTTCCTCCATAAAATCTCGTTTCATGCAGCATGATCTTATGTTCATACACAACGTTTTTCACGGCCGACTTGACAGTCCCCAGCTCCTGTCATGCTTTCACCTGTCGACTCCGGCCAGACGGATCAGGTCGCCTGTGCTCTGGCATATACCGTTTGCACGTGTCGCTGCTGTGAAAAGCGGATATTTTTGCCGAATTTCTTCCATGTGTAACGAGTTTCTTAACGCCTGTGTATCCCTAGATTTATTTTGCTCGCCATCATCCGACTACAAATCCGCTGTGCGGTCACATGTATCTCGGGCAGGTGCCTTTTGAGCCTTTTGAGCTCGCAGCCAGGCTTCACCACGCGAGGGCTCATCGAATGGTTATGTGTGCGTGTGCGTGTGCGTGTGCGTGTGCGTGTGCGTGTGCGTGTGCGTGTGCGTGTGCGTGTGCGTGTGCGTGTGCGTGTGCGTGTGCGTGCGTGCGTGCGTGCGTGCGTGCGTGCGTGCGTGCGTGCGTGCGTGCGTGCGTGCGTGCGTGCGTGCGTGCGTGCGTGCGTGCGTGCGTGCGTGCGTGCGTGCGTGCGTGCGTGCGTGCGTGCGTGCGTGCGTGCGTGCGTGCGTGCGTGCGTGCGTGCGTGCGTGCGTGCGTGCGTGCGTGCGTGCGTGCGTGCGTGCGTGCGTGCGTGCGTGCGTGCGTGCGTGCGTGCGTGCGTGCGTGCGTGCGTGCGTGCGTGCGTGCGTGCGTGTGTAGGTGTCTTGTCTGTCGTCTTGCATGCGTGTGTATTTTAAGTGAAAGTCATAGTTTTATTTCCTGACTTCGCCTGTAACCGGGTTTTGTGTCTGTGGGTGATTTATCAATAAATACAAATACAAATACAAAACAGATCACCTAGAAGATCCTCTATAATACAAAAACGATGGTTAAAAGCTGTTAAATGACACAAATGGATTTAAAATATAAGAATAAAATACGAAATAAGAAATATGCGATGAAATAGTGAAGATAAAATAGCAAAAATGAAGACAAAGGTAAAAATGAAAACGAATAAAAAATTAAATAGAAATAAAAAGTAACAATAGTTACACACAGCAATACCTATCACATTTCGACACCGGTGACAAATACAACGTACATAGCGCGTATAGACTACCTACTTATAATGAAGCGACATATGACCTTACTTTGCCACGAAATTATGAGAGAGCATCTGAGAACAGGTCCACCGTGGAACATTTATCTACGAGCCTATTAGCCAGTCTAGGCAGCCTCACAAAAATGCCTTCTCTCACAGTTGACACCCTGGCAGCCAGTCTGGGCAGCCTCACAAAAAAAATGCCTTCTCTCACAGTTGACACCCTGGCATATGGAATGCTGAACAGAGTTCGAGATTGTTGTCTTGTGGCGCGGCAGGGTACATTGAGTGAGAATGACTGTAATATAAATGATGAACGGATTTTGCCGGTGAAAACGTTACGCAGAAACATGATATCGTATTGAGTTCTACGCGCAGAAACAGACACTAGGCTAACATGTTTCAGTAAGTCACAATACACAAGCGACGACGATTGAGAGCGCACCTGAGCGTTGAGCCACATTACAAACGTATGCTCTATCCTTTCCAATCGAATGACATGCGATGAAGCGGCGCCTCCCCAAATCACGCTACAGTACTCCAAGTTGGAGCGAACGTGTGCGCAGTACGAAGCAATGACGGATCGGTCATTGATATATCCTCTGGGGCGGGCTTTTTGGAATGATGAGCTCTGTTTGCTTTTTTCACTGAACTATATACATCAATCAATCAATCAATCACAATATATTATCAAACAAACAAATATAATAAACAATACAAGTGCGATTGGCGCAAATGCACACTGCATATAACATGGCACCTCTCGCGAACTGAAACGTAAACTCAACAAAACCGATCGCCGTCACGGAGGAATCGCCCCACCGCCCCTCCAAAGCAGCATGTTGCTGACCCATGCTGACCGCCGCCCCCTTGGTTCACAACTTAAGAGTTGAATCTTTTTGAATATAAAAGGAATTGTTGAAATGATCGGGCCACCCTGCACCGCTCACCAGTGCTGAGATGTGTTCCGTGTAGAAGAATGTCGATCTGTGTGTCTGTTGGAAAATGGGAGAAGTCTGACTGCAGAATGGATGATATTGTTGTAAATAATTGGTTTCTACAATGTTCATGAAGGTGGCAGTGAAGTATGAAGTGATTTGTTGTTTCGGAAGAATTGCTGCAAGCACTGTTCGGTGTTTCGACTTTTCGAATAGAATAGAGATGAGCATTCAAGTTAGACATTACTAGCCTTACTTTAGTATGCAAAATTTTGCCTGTCTTGGTCGCTAATGAATAATACACTGGCGGTGTTGGAATACCCAGCCGCTTGAATAATTCTCGCTTAACCCTATTTGTAACAGGGGGGGGGGGGCGGATTCCACCCCCCCTCATGTTTTTCGCAGATATCTCCAGAACGGCTGGGAGCAGGCCCATGAAATTTTGGGACTTTTCATAGAATTGAATACCGCATTTGGAGTTAAAATTTTGAGTTCTTAACCTTAACAGAGGCGGTTCCAGGGCACAGTTTTGGGTGGGTTCGGAGGCGAAATTTGGCGATAATACGGAAATGCGATCTTCACGGTTTCTTCCTAACTTCCTCAAGTATGAAGGAGTTACATCGGCTTACGGTGATTGCAACAGGTGCAAATTAGTTGATGTTATTGAAATATCATAAAAATTGCATGGCAGAGGCGGTTTCAGGGGCTTGAAAAGGGGGGGGGGGGGGGTCCAGAAAGTATTCAATGCTTGGCGGGAAGCCAATAGAGCGATATAAGGGACATTTATAGCTATCAAGATGTAAAAGATAGCTTCTGCTTCCATTATTTGCATAATTTATTACATATAGAGTTTCAGGGGCGTGTTCAGGCACATGAAAAGGGGGTGACTGACATGGTGATGACGATATGCCAGCGATAACGGCGCAATAGACGTTTAGCTTATAATGATATATGCACATATGAGGCTAGAAAAGGGAATAAAGTCATTTTTTTGCAGAGGCGCGCTCAGGAATGGAAAAAAGGGGGTCATATTATTGCAAGGAAACTAAGAGGCATGGGCGTACAATGACATAACATACTGCAGTTTTCGGATGAAACACGCACCACAGGCTACTCTACGAACGGTTATAAGATAATAGGCGAGTCCAGGTAGGGTAAAAAGGGGGGTAAGCAATGTTAATTGAAGTTGTAAGTGAAATAGTCACTGTTGACTAGTTAGTATCATAATAACGGATAACATACTTATCAAAAGGTCTTGCGCCGCCCCAGTTTGGATCCTGGATACGCATATGATGAAGTACAACATGCAAAAAGGAACTATCTACGATCAGTAACATATTTATAGTGCTGGGTAGCAACTTGTCTGCGGTTAATATTTTTTCCCAATTTGACCTCCCTTTTTCACTAACCTGGTACCGCCTATGGCAAAAAATATGATTTATAACTGTTTTGTCTAATGTCACAATCACATACCATTTCATTTATCAAAAAAACAACATCAAAAAATGGTTTTATTACGCATTTACTTCACCCCCATATTGAGTGACCTGCACACGCCTATGATTTTTGAATTTTCAAACGCCACTGTCATATATCAATTTCCAATTCAATCTCTATCGATTCGTATTAATTATGTTAAAATCGGTCGATAAACATGAAAGCTATGTTGCATCAAAAATACCACTAAAATTTGTCGTTTTTGCCCCCCTGTTGCCCCCCCATCCAAAATTTCGATATTTTTATTATTTGGAAATGTAGATCGTGTTGAGGGGAACCAAACACCGTTTCATTTTTGAAAATCGGACGGGTAGATCTCGAGATCTCCGGGGGGCGGAATCCGCCCCCCCCCCCCTGTTACAAATAGAGGTAGCCAGGAGCCTGTTACAAATAGGGTTAAAGGCTTTTAGGGAATTGCAGGTACGGGTGGATTCAGGAAGGCGGCTCCAGGTGCGGGTGGTGGCGGGGATGAAGGATTTTTGGAAAAGTGAGGTACGATTAGGCGGGAGTGATTGTGAAGATGAATTGCGTAGTGTTCTGTTGGTGTCAAGCTGACAAGTGTGTGGTATCGCGGCTCTGATGTAGTCGGGTAGTGTTCCTAAGTTACTTTTAAGTTTAAAATACATTTGAAGTTTGTGCATCTCGCGTCTTGTTGTCAATGTGTCCCAGCCTAAGTCGCGTCGAAGTTTGTCTGTTGAAGTCCTAAATGGTGCTCCCGTTACAAGTTGTGCGGCTCTGTTTTGTAATCTCTCTAGTCGTGAGTCATGAAAAGTCAAATGTCCGTCATACACTACGTCACAATAGTCAAAATAGGTCGAATGTATATTTTGTAGAGTTGAGCTAAGACTGTCCTTGGTAAATGATTAGCAATAGGATAGAGAGGGCTCAGAGCTCTGCTGGCTTTTTGTATCATATCGTTAACATCAGCGTGAAATCTAAGATCATTGGATAATGTAAGTCCTAAGTGTTTATGATTGCTGGTGTGTAGTATAGGCTCACCTCCAAATGTAAGCTGTGGTGAATGCATGTTGCGCTTTGTTGTAAATGTTTGCATAACTGTTTTCGTCGCATTGAACGTAATATGCCAGTTCTGTCCATAGGAAAATATCGAGTCCAGGTCGTTCTGTAATGATTACTGAGTATGAATGAGGTTATGTGGTTGATGTGGTGCGTATAAAGATGTGTCATCAGCAAAAAAGAGAACGTCATTCGTCGTTTTGTTGGCTAAGTCGTTTAAGTATATTAATGCAAGTAATATTGAACTACTATAATACCTAATAGCCTTAATACATAATATGAACCTAATATAAATATGAACCCTAATACTAAACCCTGTGGGCATCCGGCATTGATGGTGTGAAATGATGAAAACCTGTCTCCAACTCTCACGCTTTGTTGTCGATCTTTAAGATATGACTCCAGCCACTGCAGTAGAGTACCCCTGATGCCGAATTCGGCCTCACATTTTATTAATAGTCCCCTGTGCGAAATTTTGTCGAAATATTTTGAAATGTCAAGATAAATTGCAGTAAAATAATTGCCTTTGTCTAAATTTGAGTACATGTTTTGCGTCAGATGTAAAAGCTGTAGCTGTGTGCCGTGTCCAGGTCGATAGCCGCTTTGTTTTTGCGAAAGAAGAGAATTATCAGTGAGGTGCTTGTAAATATGGCTAAATATTATTTTTCCAAACAACTTTGATAAAAAGGGAAGAAGGCTGATTGGACGATAGTTTGTGGGATCCGACGGAGAGCATTTTTTCTTGTATATAGGGTGAACATTAGCTGTTTTCCAAATTGACGGATAAACTCCCACATTTAGGCAAGCATTGTACAATTTAGTTAATGGTTCGTAAATGAGCAGTGCTACAAGCTTCAAAATTATAGGTGGGAGATCATCTGATCCGCATGATTTGTTGGAGTCAAGAGAATTTAGCACATTAAGAACTTCACTTGGAGTTATATGTTAATAGAGTCTAAAGTGGGAACCAGCCTCCCATTGTCGTTTGTTAGTGGGCTTCGATTATCGTCAACGTCAAGTTGTGATTGTTTGGCAAAGTGATTATTTAGCAGGGTAGCTTTTTGGTCGTCATCTGTCGCGATGTTCCCGTCTGTGTTTACTAATGGTGGTATGATCTGGTCACTGGTCCGTCCAATGATGGTTTTTAGCGTGGTGTGATATTTGAATGGAGATTGTTTGCATTGAAGAAGAATATTTACTTTTGATCTGAAGTACTCGTCTTTCATACGTCTGTTTAAGTCGGTCACAAAGTTTCGCTGTCTTCTCCACCTTTCCCAATTCAATGTACACTGTCTCTGTTTGGCCAGCCTAAACAATCTGTTTCGCATCCTGATGTTGCGTGTAAGGTCTACATTTATCCAAGGCTTGCGCCGTCTGTCAGTTTGGATTGTCTTCATGGGTATGGCTGTCTTGGCTGCATTTAATACTGTGGATGTGAATTTTTCCGCTGCCTCTTCCACTTCCCCGCTAGTATCAAGTCCCAGTCCGTATTGAGCAATGTATCTGTTAGTAGGTGTGCGTCAAGTCTGTCATCATCCCAAATACACTTCAGTCGTCTTGAGCATGTCGATGGTTTTACTATGTTCATAACTGCGTATATGGGGTAATGGTCTATCTGTGAGAATGGAGATAAAACACCGCTGTCAGTGATGATGTCCGTGTCGGTCGCAAACAGAAGGTCGCGAAGGTTGTTACTGTATGGTCTGGTGGGCTCATCTATCAGTTGTACTAGGTCTAGGGCGTCAGTGGCATCTTTAAGTCGGATGTCAAATGGCGTGATGCCGCTATTTAATATTGGATGATTAATGCAAATATTCCCTACATTGATATCATCTAAAATAATTATGGAATTTGGCGAGTATGTTTGTGCCATGGTTGCACTTTCAGTTAATCTGTCAATACATTCACTCTGACGATGAGCGGATATGTTGGGCGGAGGATATATGCAGCATATTATGAGTGATGTGTCCTGAATGTTAATCTGTGCCCAGATCCACTCTTCTCCCGGCAGTTCTAACTCACGCCTGCGTTTGATTGGTAGCGTAGTACGAGCATACAGTGCTGTGTCTCCCCCATGTCTATTCTTGTGATTGGTAAATGGTGTGTGTGTAAGTCGGAAAGCTGAAACAAGTCAGGGTGAATAGTGTCAAGTTTCGTTTCGGTAAGCGCAAGAATATCAACATTATTTGTTTCGACAAACTGGTTCAACTCCTCTAGTCTATGAGGTGAAGTAATGCGGTTGATATTGACGTGTGATATTGTCAAAAGGCTTTGTAAATTTGGTCCAGGGTTCAGATCAATGCCTTCTTTTGCAAGAAGCAGGCGTATCTGTTGTAATCGGTTGTTGTGCTCCCGTTGAGAAACCGTGAAGGATGATGCATGGTTGACTAAATGGTATGTAGGCTTCCGCTGGTCACTGACTGTAATGTTAATTGTGAATGACTGTACGGGTTTTATGGTGGACACATAGGAGAGTAGGCACGAAGGATGCGATCATATTACCCCAGCGGCCGAGTTGTCCGCACCGACCAGCTTTGTTTGTGATGACGGTGACTGTTGTGTGTATGTAGTTGTAGATCTCAGCACCAGTGACCGGCGGAGGGCTCTCATTGTAGAAATTGTATCGGGAACCCGGGACGGCGAACAGCACGAGACGGCCTTAGGCGAAAAGAACAGGCAGTGAGACATAACACCTCTCAAGGCGGCGGACGACACGCAAACATATAGCTAATTATCTTGAGGACTAAGTGGACAAAGTACATGTGGTAAGAGGACTAAGTACATGTGGTCCGAATGTAAGTTTTGTATCAAGTATAACTCCGAGGTCCCGAATTTGGTCAACGTGCTCTAGTTCAGTCCTATCAATGTGACAAGTTGTTTCTAATGGCTTTGTTTTCAATGACATTCGGAAAGATTTACATTTAGATCAGTTTAACTTTAACTTCCATATTTTTGACCACTCATATAGCTTATTGAGGTCATTTTGAAGGGCTTGGGCGTCGGAGTTTCTGGAAATTTTCCTGTATAATTTTGCGTCATCCGCGAACAGCAGAACCCCAGAGGACATCCCAATAGGAAGATTGTTGACGTACATCGCAAACAGTAAAGCGGAGATAATACCTCCCTCGGGAGTACCCGAGGTTTCCGGGCTCCATGCCGAGCACTGCCCGTTTACAACTACGCGTTGTTGCCTGATATGAAGTAAACCATAGCAATGCACAATCTGAAATGTTGTATGAATTGTTGAGTTTGTG
>JAXIVJ010015221.1:0-2500 GCA_036785665.1 Chirona hameri | reverse complement strand
TATATTATATATATATATATATATATATATATAATATATATATTATATATAATATATATATATAGTATATATATATATACTTATATATATATATATATAATATATATATATAGTATATATATATATATATTATATTATATATATATATATATATATATATATATATATATTATATATATATATATTATATTGATTCGGGTGCACCAACAATGGAATGGGTGTCGAGACAGGACTGCGTCTTCACGCTGTTCAAACAAAACAAAAAAATCATAGCGACCGATAAAAAAGTTTAAGCAGTCTCATACCTTGTTCCACATCACGTTTGCGGCCGAAGCGCTTTCAGCAATTTGCATTGCATTTTCATTTTGCAATTGAACCTAAAATTCCTCGTGATATTTTTTTCGCGTGCTGTTATTATTAAAGCGCTTCGGCCGCAAACTTGGGAGTGGAACGAGGTATAAAATGCATAGTAATTTCGTTATTTAGATCAATGTATTATACTGTACAACTGAGTCAATAATCGGTACCATGCATATGAAGGGGCGCAGGTCCTGCTTCGAGTTGAAGGCCGGGAGGATGCATCGGTGCTTCAGCCCGCCGTGACGAGGACGTGCCTCGACTCCTCGCCCTGCACCGAAGAACAGCCTTCTGTCACCCATCCTGACGGTCCTCTCCACAGCCTGGGGTGTGTACCGGGTACGGCGGAACAGCAGCTGGGCTTTGAGGATGTCCTGCAGGTCTTCGTCGCTGAGATCTCGCAGCAGCGGTGGCTGCGTCACCTTCGCTGTGCTCCAGTCGATGAGGTCGGCGTACCCGTCAGCTCCGAAGTTGACGTCGGGAAGCTTGAAGTTCCTGATTTCTTGCGTCTCCTGTAGACGCGCAGCACGGATGAGACAGGCCGCCTTCTCCCGGGTCTCCTGGTTGTCGTCAGCGACCATAGCGAGCAGCAGCTGTTCGGAATGGGACCAGTACCCCGTCACTTTACACCACCGGTCGGACGATGGTGCCGACACCACCTCCAAATCCGCCACAGCAGCTATCGCCTCAGTCACCCTGCGGGTTATCACTCCCGCCACCCGACGAACCTCCCGCCTCCGCCGTGGCCGCCTCCGCAGTCGCATCTGTTCCAGTTTCCTGACTGTTATCTGGCGCTCCCTGCTGGCCGTGGCACAAGAGGCCGCCTGGGCTTTGCCCCTACAAAGCAGCTTCTTTGCTGTTCTGGCATAGCAAAAACGTTTATATTCACGCCTAAGTGTATACCTTTGCCAAGCCTGGGAGGGCCCCCATGCCGACCTGAGATGGCCGTTTACCACTTTGAAAGGACCCTCAATCGATCTAAATGGGCGCTTTTCCGGCCTGGGAGCTTTAAGTCGGTAAAAGAGAGGAACAATGAAGATCCGCTTCTTTGATAGGATCATCGATCCGACTCGAAAGGCATTCGTTCGGTCTGAGAGGCCCCTTGCCATGTGTGTGAAAAGGCTTTACCTATATGCCAGTCCTGAGACGATCTTTACAAAGCCTGAGAGGAGTCTGAGAGGGCTACTGCAATACCTGATAATTCCCTAGGCTTATCCAAGAGGGCCATTGTCAGGCCCGAGAGTGCCCTGTACCAGTTTGATATTCTGAGATTATCGGCCATTCTGAAACCCATTGATCGGTCAGAGGCTCGGCCAAAACTTTGGTCTGTGGCGCCGTCCGACACAAGGCCAAAACTCGTGTGGCTTTATTTTTGCGTTAGGAACTGGATTTAAAACAAACTTGTTGTACCTATTTCTTCCATTTTCTTTTTACAATCATGAAATGTATTATTTTTGGCCGATTTTTGGTCATTTTGGTACAACCGTAGTCCCCCTTGGACCCGTCCCTGTTCGTCCCCCCCCACCAATCATTTTAAAAAATAGACACCGCTGTCTGGAGCCTAAACTATTGACCTGAGCTCAAACTTGAGGACACCTAGGGCATTTTAATATTCCAATATCTTTCGATTGTTTTTTTTTCTCGTTTGTTCCTAGCTATCATAGTTCCCGAGATATTTGGGGGTTTCTGGAGAGATGTCCTAAAACTGGGGAATCTGAGATTCGATGACCTCTGGTGACCTCAATATTGACCAGACGTTAACCCTCGCCCGTGCAGCGTCCGATCAGTGCGTGACCGTGCAAGAGGGGGGGGGGTACGACCCCCTAGTGTTTCGCCCCTAATTGTGCTAGAGCTTAGATTAAAAAACAAGCGTATTTCCCGTCACGAGAGGAAGCCATTGATACCCGGTTTTTAAGGTCCTATGTCATTAGGTGACCTCTGAGGTCATGTCAATGACCCAAAATTTAACCAAATTGTAAATGCGTATAAATTGAATTTAATCGAGATAGAATCGCGAATGAGCATATCAATATGCTAAATGGGTGCCAAATTTGAAAACAGCATCACAAAAATGTTTTAGAAACTGCCAAATTCCAAAAAGGTCATGTCAGGTCATGTCAGGTCATTTGTGGTTAGTGACCTG
>JAXIVJ010015220.1:7500-32261 GCA_036785665.1 Chirona hameri | reverse complement strand
AAATGAAGATATTGCTTTGAAATTTGGTATGGGTATTGTCCATATTCGGTTATCTCACATATATTCCGTTTTTTAATATCTTTGAAAAATTTGATTTTGTGGGGATTTTCCACAAAAAAAAACAGTTTTTGTCTTCATTTTATGGGTCAAAAACCAAAAATTCTGAAAATCCGAGATTGCCATTTTAAAGAAAATGCCATTTTGTATCTTTCGTGAATTGCGTTTGCAATTTGCTTTAAAACTCTTTTTCTACGATTTTTTTTTACCAACATGACGTCATCAAAACATTATTATTTCCCAAACCACTTAACTAATTTCAATTACATTTTACAGCCTACGTATAATTGTTGTAAACTGAGCTACCAAAAATTTCAGCAAGATGCACCTCATGTGTCAAAAGTTATGCAAGAAAAACCTCAGGGGGGCCTGTCAGGCCCCCCCCCCCGTAGGGCGAGGGTTAAAACGAAAGGAACATTTCCCGTATTTTCGACAACCTAAACTTCAGCAATCACTGTATGGCTCTCAGAAGAAAAAAACTCGGACTGACTCGTTTCATAGTAGGTACACCAGGGCAATTAGGGGAATACACTTTTGGCAGACAATTGGTCATATTTGATTATGATTATGATTTAAGCTTACTGTTTTACTTTGAAAAATAAAGTTTTAATTCAACTTGTACTAGATGGCCTGAAATTTATATGGCCATTTATTTATATAGCCATATATTTATATAGCCAGCCAATACGTTCGATGCCCATTAACCGGTCCGATTTAGGTATTTATTTTAATAAAACCTAACAATGGGTATAGCCAGCTAATTTATATAGCCAGCCAATTCGTTCGCTGCCCATTGCCGGGTCCGATTTATTATGAGCGAGCGCTTCGCGCTCGCTCGTCTTTCCGTGGTATATGGGAAAAATCTGATTATGAGCGGCCCGGCCCGGCCCGACCCTTGGCGACGCTTTTGAGAAGCTCATATCTCTGCAACCACACGTCCGATTGACAAACTGACTTCTTTGCTGAGCAGCCCCATCCAACCTACCCTGTTTGAGACCAATGCCGATCCTTGTGGATGCCTACCACTGTGCGTGGCGCGTGCCGCGTGAGGGGTGTTGAAAAGTGTTTTCTCGAATAAACTCTGCAACGGCTGAGCCGATTGTGTGCAAATTTGGTGTGTGGTTAGACCCCTCAGCCGACAATTTTCCACAAGTCAGGGGAGGGTGCCTCTGCACGTGCGCACGTGCACAACCCTATTCTATATCCCTGGAACGGCTGAGCCGATTGTGTTCAAATTTGGTGTGTGGTTAGGGACCTCTCATCAGTGACGGATCCAGGGGGTCACAGGGATCATGACCCCCCCCCCCCCCCTGGGGCAATGGGGGCACCACCGCGCTGTGGGGGCACCACCGCGCCGTGGGGGCACCGCCGGGCCTTGGACCAGCACCAAAATAAAGCAAAAAATATGCGCCGCTACGCGGCGCAAATAATTAAGTGTTCTTTGAACCAAGGGTACTACCGCGCCGTAGGGGCACCACCGCGCCTTGGGGGCACCACAGCGCCGGGGCACCACCAAAATAAATCCAAAAAATCCGCGCCGCTACGCGGCGCAAATCATTCAGTGTTCTTTGAACCTAGGGCACCACCGCGCCAGTGTACCAGGGCCACCACCGCGCCGGTGAACCAAGGGCACCACCGCGCCGGTGTGCCAGGGGCACCATCGTGACGGTAGGCGGCACTGTGGGGCGAGGGGAGACACCGGGGCACTGTGCCTCCTTGAATCCAGGAGGGAAAACAATGGTCTGGTGCCGCCATGAAATCACAAGCATTGGTCGCTGAAGAAGAAGAAAAATCGCGAAATGATGCCAATTAAAATTGCTAAATTATGCAAAAAAAATAGTTCCTTCATGCCTCCCGTCCTTTGGGCTATGAAGGGGCACCAACGTGCCTTATACCAGAGGCAACCATGTATCTAACTCGAGGGGCCCCTTGGGCTGATGCATATAGATTATAGAACCTTCCGATTGTTTAGGGCCTAGTTATCCAGGCAAAACAAAATAAAGCAAAAAAATCGCAAATCAATCAGTGTTCTTTTCCAGTACACAAGGGTCTAATATAGACTGTGCACACTGGCGGCCGCAGGGGGGTTGGTTGGTATGGGGGCCATGGCCCCACTTTTGGCCTGAAATGAGGGGGCAACATGTCTTTTGACACCACCTTTTGCTCTTGACATATTTCCTTGTTTTTACCCTGCATGCTGGTTCCAATAGCAAAAATTGGTTCTCCCACCAGCTCAAAACTTTTTTTTTAACCCGCAATAACTAGCAATAACAGTTTATCGCATGCATAAGATTTACTGCTCCTAAAAAAACGGCTTTCAACCAACCCCCCTGGTCACGAACCTTGACTTCCCTCTTGGTCAATTCTTCATATGCCGTCTGCAGGGCGGCCCTTGACTGTACAAATAATATATTTTAGCACCATCCGCGGTACTTTAAATGTTAGAAAGGGTACGACTGATATTGCAAATACCTATAGCCAACGTTGTCAATTAACAAAACAAAAAATGTTGAAATAGGGGCCCCTCAAAATATAGTGGACCAAATCCGTTGAGTTTTCAAATTTGGGTATAGGTAGGGGCACCATTGCAATTGATGACCCCCCTTGAAGATTTTCTGGATCCGCCCCTGCCTCTTATCCGCCAGTTTCCCACAAGTCAGGGGTGGTGTGCCTCTGCACGTGTGCACGTGCACACCCCTATTCTGTATCTCAGAAACGGCTGAGCCGATTGTGCTCGAATTTGGTGCATGGTTAGGGACCTCTCAGCCGCCGCCTTTCCACAAGTCAGGGGTTTCCACAGAAGGTACCAGAAGGGTGGCTTTGCACGTGCGCACGTGCACACCCCTAATCTATATCTCTGGAACGGCTGAGCCGATTGTGTTCAAATTTGGTGTGTGATTAGGGACCTCTCAGCCCCACTTCCCCACGAGTCAAAGGTGTGTGCACGTGCGCACATTTTTTTTTGTATCTCAGAAACTACTTGTCCGATCAAGTTGAAATTCCCCATACATTTCCTTCGCGCTCGCTCGTTCATCGCCAACTACGGCGCCTTACTGGTATGTTATGAAAGCCATTTGGACAGAACTGCAAGGCAAACTTAATCCGGCATTGACTGGGGTCCTCAGCGGAACGCCATGGACGGGGGGGGGGCGTTAAACTCCCCCTGGCTATCTTCCGAACCAATGATCGCAGCGAGACGCGCAAGGCGGCATTCGAAAGCTCTCAATGAGATAAATCTTAAACATGCTAAAAATTCAAATTGAGGTCAAATGTCAGGTCACGGTCAGGTCAAAGATCAAAATCAACGTATTTTGGTTTATGGGCCATACTTTCCAGCAAAAGCCATTAATTACGACCATGATCACCCAAAGTGCTGCCAAGGGTATTATACACATCCCGCATTGGCTAAAGTGAGATTGTTGGCAAAGGTCAAGGTCAAGGTCAGGTCACAGAAATTCACTATGCGCAAAATATCTACGAAAGTCAGGCAACACATGTTTGATGGTTTATTTGCCACGTAGAATTCGATAGTGAAAGTCATTTTACCAACTGAATTCATTTACGAGAAGTTATTGTCAAGTTCAGGTCAAGTTCAGGTCACTGAAGGTTAAAATTTGTAATTGCTAAATATAAATAAAGAAGGCATTTATGGACCAGTTTACTCTCAGGCATACAGTGCTGGCAGTTATTTGGCTGTATCTGGTAAACAAAAGCCCCACAAAATCAATATATGTCGTCATGACTTACTGATACTTTAGATGTCATAAGTCAGTCAAAAATGGAGATATCTGTTTGAAATTTGGAATATTAGTTGCCTAGGTATAGTTCTCTGACATATCTTCCGAATTTTTGAATATTTTATAACATTTTGATTTTGTGATCATTCTCTCCCCCCCCCCCCAAAAACGTTTTGTGAGTTTTTGGGGTCCACAACTAAAATTAAAGGAAAAAAAAGAGATAACTGGTTTGTAGTCCTTGCCATTTGCTATCTTTTGGCGTTTTTCGATGGGATTTTGCTTCAAATTTGGCATTTGTAAGGCTTGGCAAAGTTTAGTTGATTTTGGTGTAAAACTCGTGTGTATTGACGTCACTAAATTCACTTTAACTCGACAGAAGAAAAAAAAATCGACGAAATTGCTTCATTTTTTCACAAAAGACGTAACCATGATTTATATGAAGGTACCCGAAGTTTTACGCTGATAGCACTATTAGTTTTTCAGCTATTACGAAAATTCATCAAGGGGGGGGGGGGCGTTAAACGCCCCCCCCCCCAGTCAATGGCGGGTTAAGGCATAAACACAACGACGGGCACATTACTGCATACAACTTGACACGTACTGAGCAAAACCATTTTCGTTCTGTTCCTCGTTTTTTCTCCCAAGTCCCATGCCGTTCACAATATCTGCACAGTTTAGCCGTTTAATTGCCGGAAATATGTCATCCGGCTTCAATAAAATATCTCAGACGGAGGTCCCACGTCCCGCCAGTCATGCGTTCATTGTTGAACTCAGCGACTGCAGTCCATCTGCGCCCCTGCCGGCTGCGGGCTGAACTACGGGCCGGTCACACGCCGGTCCCGCAGACCGCTGAGGCAGCGTTATTAGCGTCAGGAACTATTCACGTTTGTCTTCATCATAAGTTATTACCGAGCGGGGCGCGAAGCGCCAGTGAGGTTTCTCGTCAACTTACTGGACAAATTTACATTAGACCAGGCCCGACCCGGACCGACCAGGCCCGACCCGGCCCGACCTGGCCATACATACGCTTTTCGGAAGCTAATAACTTTGTAACCACTGCTCCGATTGAGATTGGGTTTTCACCATTAGATAGGTCCATCAAATCAAATTTGCTTTTGGTATCGTGCGTTCTGATACATGTGGTACCACAGCGCGTGGCAGTTGGCACACGCGAACGTCGAAATGAACAAAAAAACTAACAAAAATGATTCTTGATAAAAAAAAATGGCTGTATTATTCTAAGCATTCAATCAATCAATCAATTTATTCAGACATCCCTACATGGGGACAAAGCACATGCCAGTAGGTACGGTTAAACAGTAAGTAGGTATGTATATACACATCCACACACGCATACACGCATACGCGCCCACATGTAGGCCATGCCATTCACCGGCACACACTCAAACACGATCACCCATGAGGCAACACCAAAAGCCGAATGAGGCCCCAGGCGTCCTGGTTATTCTGGTTATGCAGCGAGTGGTTATCCACCTCTCCCGCTGCCACCTCTCCCGCCGCCACCTCTCCCGCTGCCACCTCTCCCGCCGCCACCTCTCCCGCCGCCACCTCTCATACTTCAGCGTACATTAATTTATACGCTGAAGCATGCAGCGCTCAGGACGTACTCCCTTTTGGCGGATTTGAGAAAGGAGATCATGAACAATTTAATACAACTTAATTTGTATGTTGGCGTGCATTTAGGCCCGGCATTTTTTTCTGGGGGACTAAAATGACTGTGTTACTACCACGTGTGCTCCCTTACCGTTTCATATTTCAAACCTGTTTTAGCTTTACCAGAGCGCGCTCGCTCGGTCATCGCCCAAAAAGGCGTTTTACTGGTCTATTAGCTAGAAGCAAAATATTTGGGGTGGATATTGGTCAGTAAAGACGGCGGTATCCGGGTGTATATTGTTTTTTTGGGGGTGAAAACTCGTCTTCGTGTTATCCTTTACGGTGTTGGGAAGAATAGCATGGTAAAAAAAAATATTGCAAAAATATTGCAACGCCTATCAGTCTGCCTAAATATTAATCGAACAGCTTTGTGTTACACATATAATTTAAAGAGGGTTCCTTCGCCTGCAAAGTGGTGAAGTCTCAGCGTTCTATGTTCAACAGTTTCCGAGTACCGATTTAAATACTGAAAATGCCGCTTTTTTATGTCAGTTGTCATAACTTTCGTCTTGAACTAAACTGTGCAGTGAACGACATGTGATACGCCAGGCCAATGTACTCTCTGTCGAATTGTGTTTATTGCATGTCGCTGCGACCCTCGGTTTGCGAATTATCGGCCCGGGATCGACGCGCGTTTAGTCGTTTTCGTCGATTTGTGAATTTGGCCGTTTCCTATGTTAAACCAATGACACAGTTGTCGCCGACACAGCGGCGACACGTATTTCGGATCGTGTTGACATTGTAATACGATGGTGCGCCTCTGCCACCGAACCTGCGTGGCAAATTTCACATACCTAGCTGAAACAGTTCTCGAGTTATTAGCCGATTTGTGTATGACCGTTACGTTATTTGATTTCCACGTACCAACAACGCACGGACGGACGGACATGTAATATTAATAATATAAGATAAGATAAGATAAGATAAGATTAGATAATATAAGATTTATTTGGTTCATATATCTGGCCTTGGGTCCAAGGAGTGGTGCTACGCTTAGTTGTTACAATCCAACCTGCTTGGCAGTTTGACTGTGAAAGTAAATATGTACTCATGTATGTATTTTTAATATCAGTGTCATACACAAACATTTGTAAAAGTTTGTCTCGAGAAACAAAATTTGCATGCAATTTAGATACAAGCCATTTGCAAGAAGCTTTGCTTACAAGGGCTGCCCGCAGCCGTAACTAATTGATTAAACGATTCACTTTCTATGGTGTCTCTATAGAAGAAGCTATAGGCCGGACAACCTTCCAGATGGCCGGAAGCTCGTCTTGAGCACAAATATGTGATAATCACCAAACTCCCATTAGAATACGGACCAATAAACATATACGATAGGGCGTTTGACGTGATCAGACACATATTAATCTGCAACATTTCCAGAAGAAAAAAAATCATTTTCTCCATTTGGCCCGGGCTCGCTCAAATCAACGGCGGCTATTGGTGCCACCAGCACGCCACCACACCTTGGCCATCCATTTGTATTTTACACCGCTGCTTTTAGACGGCAGCTTTTCCAAACGGGCCTCAGATGAGCTGACCGATGAGAGGGCTCTGCGGTTCGCCAGCACTTGTTATTCCGTGGTGGTAGCTCGCTTAGCTCGGAGCCCGACGGCGTCTGCTGCTCACTGCTTCCTTCACCCCCCCCCCCCCCGTTTCTCACCCGGCTGACGTACCCGATAACCGTTGGTGACGGCGGCGGCGGTGGTGGGCGGCGGGTGGCGACGGGAGAGGCGGACGGCGGTGGCGACGGCGGCGGGTGGTGGGCGGCGGTGACGGCGGCGGTGGTGATGGACGGCGGTGACGGCGGCGGTGGTGGTGGACGGCGGGTGGCGACGGCAGAGGCGGACGGCAGTGGCGACGGCGGCATCGGCCGAAGCGGAGGAAGACCGCCAACATCTGTTTTCAAACGCCGAGGGGAAGCTGTTGTACCATTGGAAAAGGAAAGCGAAATCAGTGTGGCGAAATGATTTGGTGACGTGGAGAAAACTCAAGGGAGAAAGGAAAGATTGAGACAGTATTCGATTGGGAAGCTGCGTTGTGCGCATTTTCACCGGAGTTTATCACACTGTTGTTGAAGATGGATAGAGGTATAGAAGATACTTATCTGGTATCAGCAGGAAACCAATAAGGTAAACAAAATCGTTATTCTTTTTTTTTCTTCAAATAGATAATGAATCAACGCAAGAAAAAAACATGATTTACCTAAGATCAGTACTGTAGGTAAGATTTCAAACAAAGTCGCATTTTCGAATTTTATTTTTGTTTAATAAAGCTTGTTAAGTGAAAATCAATACTTCCATGGATATAACGATTAAAACGCGAAGTGTCTGCCAGCTTAAAAATAATACAGCATCGTCAATCAAGACAAATCATAAAGACGGCCGAGAACCCAGCTTGTGAATGATGCGTCTCAGATCTGTAGCAGATTATGTGCTCTCAAGAGATCTGGAGGTCTTCTGGGAACAATGTGGAGAGGCTGGAGCAGCCGGGGCCGGAGCCGTCAGTTATTGGGATTCATATGCCGCCGACCGACACAGCCGCCCCGCCCGTCTGCTCTCCCGCCGCCACCTCTCCCGCTGCCACTGGGCATGTGGCCGGGCCCAGAGACCTCTCCCGCTGCCACCTCTCCCGCTGCCACTTCTCCCGCTGCCACCTCTCCCGCCGCCACTTCTCCCGCTGCCACCTCTCCCGCTGCCACCTCTTCCGCTGCCACCTCTCCCGCCGCCACCTCTCCCGCTGCCACCTCTTCCGCTGCCACCTCTCCCGCCGCCTCCTCTCCCGCTGCCACCTCTCCCGCTGCCACCTCTTCCGCTGCCACCTCTCCCGCCGCCACCTCTCCCGCTGCCAC
The DNA here is from genome assembly GCA_036785665.1 of Chirona hameri. NCBI lineage: Eukaryota > Metazoa > Arthropoda > Thecostraca > Balanomorpha > Balanidae > Chirona > Chirona hameri. Next base: position 23,942 of record JAXIVJ010015220.1, on the reverse strand, counting down.
CTCTTCCGCTGCCACCTCTCCCGCCGCCTCCTCTCCCGCTGCCACCTCTCCCGCTGCCACCTCTCCCGCCGCCACCTCTCCCGCCGCCACCTCTCCCGCCGCCACCTCTCCCGCCGCCACCTCTCCCGCCGCCTCCTCTCCCGCTGCCACCTCTCCCGCTGCCACCTCTCCCGCTGCCACCTCTCCCGCCGCCACCTCTCCCGCCGCCACCTCTCCCGCCGCCACCTCTCCCGCTGCCAACTCTCCCGCCGCCACCTCTCCCGTTGCCACCTCTCCCGCTGCCACCTCTCCCGCTGCCACCTCTCCCGCTGCCACCTCTCCCGCCGCCACCTCTCCCGCTGCCACCTCTCCCGCCGCCACCTCTCCCGCTGCCACCTCTCCCGCCGCCACCCCTCCCGCCGCCACCTCTCCCGATGCCACTGGGCACATGACCGGGCCCAGAGACATTTCCCGCTGCCACCTCTCCCGCTGCCACCTCTCCCGCTGCCACATCTCCCGCTGCCACCTCTCCCGCCGCCACCTCTCCCGCCGCCACCTCTCCCGCTGCCACCTCTCCCGCCGCCACTTCTCCCGCTGCCACCTCTCCCGCTGCCACCTCTCCCGCCGCCTCCTCTCCCGCTGCCACCTCTCCCGTCGCCACCTCTCCCGCCGCCACCTCTCCCGCTGCCACCTCTCCCGCCGCCACCTCTCCCGCTGCCACCTCTCCCGCTGCCACCTCTCCCGCTGCCACTGGGCACATGGCCGGGCCCAGAGACCTCTCCCGCTGCCACCTCTCCCGCCGCCACATCTCCCGCTGCCAACTCTCCCGCTGCCACCTCTCCCGTCGCCACCTCTCCCGCCGCCACCTCTCCCGCTGCCACCTCTCCCGCCGCCACCTCTCCCGCTGCCACCTCTCCCGCTGCCACCTCTCCCGCTGCCACTGGGCACATGGCCGGGCCCAGAGACCTCTCCCGCTGCCACCTCTCCCGCCGCCACCTCTCCCGCTGCCACCTCTCCCGCCGCCACATCTCCCGCTGCCACCTCTCCCGCCGCCACCTCTCCCGCCGCCACCTCTCCCGATGCCACTGGGCACATGACCGGGCCCAGAGACCTCTCCCGCTGCCACTGGGCAGATGGCCGGGCCCAGAGACCAGACGGGCAGACGCTCCGACGGCTCTGCCTATGGGTGTACTCTTAATATGAATAATTATTTTGGGATTTACGTTCCACTGACGGTTCTTTATTTGATTAAATAAATGCGTGTACGGCATGTATACATATCGGTTGCGGTCGAGGGAGTGGAGAGGCTCGAATCTGGGACTTCGGCTGGCAGGTGAATGTTGTGTCTAATTCACCATGACCTTCACTCTGTGTTCAAGAATAATTCACTATGTGAACTATTATACAAAGCCTAATACACCGAAGCGCAGCGTAGCGATACAATGGCGGCGAAGAAGAAAAGAGAGAGCAGCGAAATATGAATGGACAATACAGGAAAATTCCGCACGTTACAAGTTCTATAAACAGAGAAGAAACTTATGGCAAGGAAACACTTTTTATAGATTATCAGGTTCTTACCAGCTGTTCGCAAACCTTCTTCTTGAAGAAGACAAGAAGACCTTCTTCTTGAAGAAGACACAAAATCGCGTGATGAGCATTACACAATTCAAATGCTGGTTAAATTCATCGGAAGTTTTCCCTGTTTTTGGCCCTGCATAGCGCCTCAGTATATCGTCGTTGGAGCGTGGGCAGCGTCGCGCCCCGACCGCCATCCGACGGATTAAAGGTCGATGCTGGAGGACGTCCCGGCAAAGGTCAGAGGAGCGAGACAAGTCACTCGGCCCGGCTTGTTCCCGTCTGACCGAACAACGCAGTCTTCCGCGAACCGCGCCCAGCCCGGCCCGGGCCGCGGGGGCAGTGCTTCACGGGCTCCAGCGCCCAGTCACTTACACTCGTGGCTGAAGAGTTCTACTCGCAGCATGCAAATACAAAGCTTTTAAAGGCGTACGAGATCACTGGGAGCGAGGCAGCTCGGAAGGAATATTTTCCTCCGTGAGCATGCATGGGAATTGCCTTCGTCAATATGAGCTTCAAGCTGATGCAACCAGCGAAATATTTGTCTGGACTTTATCAAAATAGTATTTGCTTGTGAAATAAATATTTCGGCCGATAGATTTTCACGCCTCTGAATTTAATCTTGTGTAGTATTTGGTCCAAAATTCGACCACCATCGAGGCACGTCAGGATATTTTCAGATGGGATACTCTTTGAGAACTTCTGCCTCGGCTGAATAGCATAGGTGTTCTCTAGTAAATTCCGCTTTAGCAAGCTATATGTGCTGCAGGCTACAAGACGTAAAAGGACATGATACAGAAACAGTATTGTAAGTTTGAAGATTGGATAGTAGATAAAATCATATCGGCAGCATCTCTCTGCAGCAGTTCAACTGCTGCATGATAGAACGTGATTTTGCCCCCCCCCCCCCCCCCTAGTGCTGTCGCGTGTACTTCCGCGTTTTTATTACTGCTCTAATACCTTATCGCATGCACGAAAGCATGGAATTGGACGCTTTAAGAACACTTCTCTTTACCGTTACGGCAAAGACTATAGCGTGCACAGATTGGGAATATTGTGACACGACCACTCACACTGGTAAATACAGAGCCGGTGAGCTCTGTGTTTACCATCGTGGACTCCATGTTAGAAGGTAGTTAAATGGAGAGTCGTGACATTGGATAGTGTAGTGGAGTGTAGTGGAAGTTTCTGTCAGGGTGACATTATTAAGCTGATTATCTAGATTTATGAACTATGAAACTGTGTCCAAGACTGCTGCAGGGAAAACCTGAGCAGTTCAAGTGCCAGCATCAAAAAGTTGGATTAAATATTTCGAATCGATTGAATGCGATATGATCTACCATTCAAGGTCAGGATTAAGAGTTTAGACGGTTATGTGGTGCGAGGCGTTAGCTCCTTATCAAACGTTAGATAGCTACCTAGACCAGTGTTGTCTCAGAAATACAGAGAAGGTAATTACTTGTTCGTATCTGGTCAAAAAAGAAAGAAAAAAAGTGATAAACAAAAGTAACGTCATGAGTTTCTTACACTTAGGGAGCCATCACTCAGTCAAAAATGGAGATATTACTTTGAAATTTGGTTTGGGTATTTTCCATACTCAGTTCTCTCACATGTATTCAGGTCTGCTAACATCTTCGAAATTATGATTTTGTGGTGATTTTCACCCAATTTTTTCTTCTTTTATTTTAGGGGTCAAAACCCAAAAATTTCGTAAATCCTAGATTGCCATTTTAAAGAGAATGCTATTGTCTATTTTGATGAATTCCGTTTTTCTACGATTTTTCCAAAATGTATCGTTTTTTTCCACCAACATGACGTCATCAAAACATCATTATCTCCCAAATTACTTAGCCACTTTCAATAACATTTATACAGCATACGTATAATTGCTCTAAACTCAGCTACTAAGAATTTCAGGAAGATTCGCCGAATGTGTAAAAAGTTATGCAAGAAAAACCCCAGGGGGAGGGTCGTTTTAGGACCTCCGTTTTAGGGCGAGGGTTAAATACATAATCTCAGTTCATCAAAATATAAAGCTTAACCTAAACAACACCGACTATTCAAAGCCTAGTAAGGGGTCATGTCATAAAAAGCTCGAAATGTAAACACTAAAGGAAAATACAGTCAGAGATTGCAGACTCATGCTTCTCTACGCTGACACCCGGAAGCCAGAGATTGCAGACTCATGCTTCTCTACGCTGACACCCGGAAGTCAGAGATTGCAGACTCATGCTTCTCTACGCTGACACCCGGAAGTCAGAGATTGCAGACTCATGCTTCTCTACGCTGACACCCGGAAGCCAGAGATTACAGACTCATGCTTCTCTACGCTGACACCCGGAAGCCAGAGATTACAGACTCATGCTTCTCTACGCTGACACCCGGAAGCCAGAGATTGCAGACTCATGCTTCTCTACGCTGACACCCGGAAGCCAGAGATTACAGACTCATGCTTCTCTACGCTGACACCCGGAAGTCAGAGATTGCAGACTCATGCTTCTCTACGCTGACACCCGGAAGCCAGAGATTACAGACTCATGCTTCTCTACGCTGACACCCGGAAGTCAGAGATTGCAGACTCATGCTTCTCTACGCTGACACCCGGAAGCCAGAGATTGCAGACTCATGCTTCTCTACGCTGACACCCGGAAGCCAGAGATTACAGACTCATGCTTCTCTACGCTGACACCCGGAAGTCAGAGATTGCAGACTCATGCTTCTCTACGCTGACACCCGGAAGCCAGAGATTACAGACTCATGCTTCTCTACGCTGACACCCGGAAGTCAGAGATTGCAGACTCATGCTTCTCTACGCTGACACCCGGAAGCCAGAGATTGCAGACTCATGCTTCTCTACGCTGACACCCGGAAGTCAGAGATTGCAGACTCATGCTTCTCTACGCTGACACCCGGAAGCCAGAGATTGCAGACTCATGCTTCTCTACGCTGACACCCGGAAGCCAGAGATTGCAGACTCATGCTTCTCTACGCTGACACCCGGAAGTCAGAGATTGCAGACTCATGCTTCTCTACGCTGACACCCGGAAGCCAGAGATTGCAGACTCATGCTTCTCTACGCTGACACCCGGAAGCCAGAGATTGCAGACTCATGCTTCTCTACGCTGACACCCGGAAGCCAGAGATTACAGACTCATGCTTCTCTACGCTGACACCCGGAAGTCAGAGATTGCAGACTCATGCTTCTCTACGCTGACACCCGGAAGTCAGAGATTGCAGACTCATGCTTCTCTACGCTGACACCCGGAAGCCAGAGATTGCAGACTCATGCTTCTCTACGCTGACACCCGGAAGCCAGAGATTGCAGACTCATGCTTCTCTACGCTGACACCCGGAAGTCAGAGATTGCAGACTCATGCTTCTCTACGCTGACACCCGGAAGCCAGAGATTGCAGACTCATGCTTCTCTACGCTGACACCCGGAAGCCAGAGATTGCAGACTCATGCTTCTCTACGCTGACACCCGGAAGCCAGAGATTGCAGACTCATGCTTCTCTACGCTGACACCCGGAAGTCAGAGATTGCAGACTCATGCTTCTCTACGCTGACACCCGGAAGCCAGAGATTGCAGACTCATGCTTCTCTACGCTGACACCCGGAAGCCAGAGATTGCAGACTCATGCTTCTCTACGCTGACACCCGGAAGTCAGAGATTGCAGACTCATGCTTCTCTACGCTGACACCCGGAAGCCAGAGATTGCAGACTCATGCTTCTCTACGCTGACACCCGGAAGCCAGAGATTGCAGACTCATGCTTCTCTACGCTGACACCCGGAAGCCAGAGATTGCAGACTCATGCTTCTCTACGCTGACACCCGGAAGTCAGAGATTGCAGACTCATGCTTCTCTACGCTGACACCCGGAAGCCAGAGATTACAGACTCATGCTTCTCTACGCTGACACCCGGAAGTCAGAGATTGCAGACTCATGCTTCTCTACGCTGACACCCGGAAGCCAGAGATTGCAGACTCATGCTTCTCTACGCTGACACCCGGAAGTCAGAGATTGCAGACTCATGCTTCTCTACGCTGACACCCGGAAGCCAGAGATTGCAGACTCATGCTTCTCTACGCTGACACCCGGAAGCCAGAGATTGCAGACTCATGCTTCTCTACGCTGAGACCCGGAAGTCAGAGATTGCAGACTCATGCTTCTCTACGCTGACACCCGGAAGCCAGAGATTGCAGACTCATGCTTCTCTACGCTGACACCCGGAAGCCAGAGATTGCAGACTCATGCTTCTCTACGCTGACACCCGGAAGCCAGAGATTACAGACTCATGCTTCTCTACGCTGACACCCGGAAGTCAGAGATTGCAGACTCATGCTTCTCTACGCTGACACCCGGAAGTCAGAGATTGCAGACTCATGCTTCTCTACGCTGACACCCGGAAGCCAGAGATTGCAGACTCATGCTTCTCTACGCTGACACCCGGAAGCCAGAGATTGCAGACTCATGCTTCTCTACGCTGACACCCGGAAGTCAGAGATTGCAGACTCATGCTTCTCTACGCTGACACCCGGAAGCCAGAGATTGCAGACTCATGCTTCTCTACGCTGACACCCGGAAGCCAGAGATTGCAGACTCATGCTTCTCTACGCTGACACCCGGAAGCCAGAGATTGCAGACTCATGCTTCTCTACGCTGACACCCGGAAGTCAGAGATTGCAGACTCATGCTTCTCTACGCTGACACCCGGAAGCCAGAGATTGCAGACTCATGCTTCTCTACGCTGACACCCGGAAGCCAGAGATTGCAGACTCATGCTTCTCTACGCTGACACCCGGAAGCCAGAGATTGCAGACTCATGCTTCTCTACGCTGACACCCGGAAGCCAGAGATTGCAGACTCATGCTTCTCTACGCTGACACCCGGAAGCCAGAATGCAGATAACAGTCGAAATTTGGCGAATTTCGGGTCAGGCGGCGTTTCATTTTCAGTCTGCCGTCACGGAGCAGATGGTGCCGCCAAACACTCATACATAATTCAAATATGCGCACGCAAATCGTCCGTTTTTGCAGCCACGGCGTATTCGGCGGATCGCATCGATCCTGGCGTCGACCGCGGTGGTACGGTCCTGTAACGTCACAGACCTGTAATATATCGTGCTGTCTTGAATTATATATCATCACGAGATCAGCGAACACGGTTAGCCAGCGGTAGCCGGCAATCAATAAACAGCGGCGGCTTTGGTGTATAAATGACACGTCACACCAGGACTGGAAGCGCGAGTTAAAGGGAATAGGTCACCTTGAAAGTTGTCTTGAAATTCAACCATACGGTGCATCTTGAGCTCAAAACTACGAATATGACTTTGGTTTGGACAACTGATGGATATATGTGGAGAAAGAAGTAAGTTTCTCTTTGTATTTCACGAGAAATCGTACGATGACAGCTGGCGTACTGGCTCCGCCCCGCCTGACGCCAAGTACAGTATCTGACAAGGAGCCGCCGCGCGCCCGGGCGGCTGAGCGGATATTAAAGGCGTCGTGATCAGAGACTATGTGCCAGAGAGTGTGCCTGCCTCCGGCGGCGAGCGTTCATGTCCCGATCGTGGCCCGGAACAGCGGACATGAAACTGGGCCCACTAGTCCGGTGTCAAAATAACTTAACGTAGGGAGGTAATACTTTCACCACAACCTATTTTTAGATCTGCTCTACAAATCTGCTATCTCAGTCCAAAACGCCATGTTAAAGGTGAACTATTGCCCTCAGGCGATTCATTCGCAGTGTGTTTGGAAAGGAATCACGAACATGTTTCAAGTTCATCCGAAAATTGCATTAGTATTAGCAATGACCGCCAAATAGCAACACATTGTGTGGAAGTAGGTAACCCTGGAACCCCATTTATATGATTCTACGAGACTGGTGATCTTAAAAAACTATTCATCCTTTATTAATTTTTAATGATTCACTTGCTTCACGCAAAGTAACCACACACGCACACAGACACACGGCCATGTATCGAATCATTCGTGTCGTTACTCGCACAAATCCGGTGTCGGTCCACAACAGTTCGCATATCGCTTTTGCAAGTGCTAAAATGATTAACTGGAATTTGGTGTTCAACAAATGTTGACAATAACGTAGCAGGTCGCTACTGCGGTCGCGTTTATTTTTAGAGGCAGATGTTTCCAAAAGAGAAGTGTTGTTTAGAGGTGCGCACACCTTACGCAGAGCAAAAGTCACTTGACCTTGGGCACCACTACATAATTACATAAGCTCGTAAAATAACTTAGAATATCGATTGCTACAAATCGCGTCAGCACAGTCGATCAAAACAAGACTCCGACTAGTATTTTAAAGAAGAAAAAACCCGCTATACACTCTTTATGTGTCGGCCTGGCACCCTTGAATACCTAACAGCCCTTTCTTAGCATGTATGCACATTTTCACCTCGATAAGTTCAGTAGTTTCCGGACTCTGAAATACGGTGGTGCACGTGTGCACGTGCATATTGGCGTATGTCTCGGCACGTCTAAACCAGCTAATAGTTATGCTTACGTCTAAACCAGCTAATAGTATAGTTATACCTATAACATGCGCAATTTCAGCTCAATAGATCCAGTAGTTTCGAAGATATAAAGAAGGGGTCCGCACGTGCGCACGTGCCATACAACTTCCGATTCATCATGTGGAATATTGCTAGGATGTCAGTCGGGACCAGGACACCAAATTTCGCCATAATCGGCCTAGTAGTTTCTGAGATACACCATAGGGGTGTAACCCGACACCCTTATTTCGTACACGTGCTCACGTGCGCTCAAGCCTCAAGTTTAAATTAGGCATGCAACATATGGAGCATCATTGGCTCTTAGCGTGCGCCAAGTTTGGTGCAGTTTGATGAAGCGATTCTATCATTAGGCGCGATTTTTATCTCAAATTTGGCCTGCCCCACTTTTCCGCGTGCCACGCGCTGTGGTACCACCCCTATCAGAACGCACCATACCAAACACAACATGTATTTGATGGACCTATTCAACGGTCAAAACCCGATCTCAATCGGAGCAGGGTTGCAAAGTTATTAGCTTCTGAACAGCGTATGTATGGCCGGGCCGGGTCAAATGTAAATTTTCTAGTAAGTTGATGAGAAAATATCACGGGCGCTTCGCCCACTCGGTAATAACAATTTGTAGGAAGGCTAAATTTGGCTCGGACAGTGCATTCGTTACCAAGTACTTGCTGAGTACCGACCGTTATAAGCGTGGAACGCTTATCAACTTTAACTTGAAATAACTTCGGCTAGGGACATTTTCCTGCAAAATGTGACTGGATTTACTTATAAGTTGAGTGTGTCTTCCCATTTCAAGTGCTAACTCCATTTTTGTGGAAAAGGGTAATTATTTCCCTTTAACCGTATTAGTGTCGGGGTGGAGGTGGAGCTAAAACGACCCCCTCCCCCCCCCCCCCCACCTCCTTAAGGTTTTTGTCCGCTCCTGTCCCCAAACGAGTAAAGATATGACCATACAACTTTTAGACTTTTCTAAATATTCATTGGGCGCATTGTGGAAAATCTTCAAAATTATGAGCTAACCAGGAGCGGCTCCAAGCGTGTTTTTTTGGGGGATGTTTTGTTTTTCAGCGTGACTCGGCTTTCAAAAGGAATCAGTTCCCATTATCTAACCATTGTAGATACGAGCCTACGACTTTCACACCTTTCTTTACTGTCTTTTGTAGACATGTTGAACATTTTTCATTTTTGGGGGGATTGCGCATGGGTGCCTTTAGGGACGTATTTTGGGAGGCATTTTGGGTCACTGCTATTTCATAGAAATCTGAAAGATAATAATTTTGAACTCAGTGAACCTTCTTAGCTGTTCTTTGCACACCTTGTGTGATAAAAAAATAGGTGTCCCACAGACGACACCAGGAACGGGTTTTGGGGGGCAGGTGTACACACACATTGTGTTTAGTAACTCAAAACGTTATTTCGCGGTGGACTATCTCGTGTAATATCATCTGCATGGATCACAATTGTATTTTGTGGCATAGGCGGTTCCAGGGGTGGAACGCAAGCGCATGGTCCAATGTTTTGGGCGGCTCCAGGGATGACGTTAGGGGGAGTTGTAGAACCACGAGGTGTAAACTACATAGCAAAAAATATCAACTTGAAACTTGGTGACTTGTTTATGAATGCCTTGCACACGTTTCATATGTTTAATTTTATTTTTGGTTTCCTAAGGACTTCTCCAGGGACGGATTTGGAAGGCATGTGTTTGACTCCGTTCACACGCATTGTGTGTAGTGCCCCTGAACGTTATTTTGCAGTGGGTAATTTCATGCAATATTATCTGCATGGATCACAATTGTATGTTGGGGCATAGGCGGTCCCAGGGATAAATTATGGGGAATTGTGGACCCATGGCGTGACACTACATAGCAAAATATATTGAGAAGCAAAGATAAAGAAAACAAAAGACAAGGCTCAATTCCCCTCCCCTTCCCCTCCTGAGCACGCCACTGCACAAATAAAAAACTGCCATAATTTACTTTCTCATGCATACACATATAATTATAAGCATCTAAAACAGATCTCAAAGTAGCAAAAAAAAATATAGTGACATCTTTAGATACCCCCTTTGGAATTGCCTGAGGACGCCATTGGGCTAATGTCCCAAAACTTAAAAGTATATGTTAGAGCATGCCATTAGGTGGCGAAATCCAACAACATTAAAACATTGCGTTCAAACAACGTCCCAGGGCAAGAATCTACAAATGCATGTTTTCCTATTGTTTTGCTACCTGTATCCGCCCATGACAAAATTGTGCATATTTGTGATTAAAGGATGTAGTTTTGCTCCAAGGAATAGAATCCCGCTTTCCCGGAGAGAATCCGTCCAGCGGTTTCCGAGATATGAAGGGGGGCGAATAGCCTCCCCCGACAGATTCGTTTTTGTTTAGTCCGACAGTAATAGGGTTAAAGCAAAGTTTTAAGTGCTCTTTCACTTAACCCGCGAGTTACTGGGGTATATTTCATAACGCGACTTACTGGGGGGGGGGGGGGGGGGGCTATTTTTTGCCCCCCCCCCCCTCTGATCTCCGGAACTACTGGACCGAATGTAAAAATTCAAACGACATTCGATAGCCCTGGGAAATTTATCGAGGGAAACATAATATTGTTGACCTCGGGGTCACCGATGACGTCACAGGTCAGGTCAAGTACAAAATGTTTGACCGTGTCAAAAGGTCTCTATGGATGGAATTGTCGCGCAAAATTGCGATATTAAACGCATAAGCCGTTGATAAATCGGTATGATTCGTGTGTCTGACACTTCTAAGTACCTTTCTAAGTTGTTTATGACCTTGGGTCAGGTCAAGGTCATCCGAGGTCATGAGGTCAAACTGCAGATTACGGTCATTAGGCGTTGTAACACATGTTTATGGGTTTGTTTTTCGTCTAGAACGCGAAAAATGACCTTAGAACATTGTTTGTTCCATATAAATAGAAGTAAAAAGAAAAAATGGAAATGCGTTTTTTGTCATAGTAATGCTGTGAGAAGTGGTCGATTTTTGTCATTTAAAGGTCATAACTCGGTCATTTTTAAAGATATCGACTTTTAATTTGGTACACATATTCACCGCATACGTCTCGATCACATATATTCCGTTTTTTTGATAATTATGATTTTTTCTTGAAAATTTTGTTTAAAAAAAATGTCTGGATTTCTCAAAATTTTGAATTTAAAAAAAACTCACAAATCCGAGATAGCAGTGTGATAGCCCGGTCTATTGTAAGTAATTTTATTTAATACAATTTAGTTTATCTCAAATATCGTACCTTTGACAGCGTTTTCCGCAAACCGTTATTTTGCAACAAAAACCGAAGAACATGACGTCACTCTGACGTCATTCCCGGTTGACCTATCATAGCCTTACATTTTTAATTTTGCCAACATGTGTAGAATTGATGTGAGAGAAGTTACTGGAAGTTTGGTGATGATACGGGTGTTCGTTTAGGAGTTATTGCAAAATAACGGGAGGGGTGGGCAAAAAATAGCCCCCCAGTAACTCGCGGGTTAAGGGCCTAACGCATAAGAGCAGCCCGCTTGGCTCCCGCGACCCAATAAGGGCGTGCCGTACTGGTGATACAGTGCACAAGAGTATGCAATGAGTATCATGCTTGATGCTAGCATTGAGTGTGTGTGAAAATCAGTGTGCATCCGTATACATGGATGACTTCGTCGTATATTCATTCGTATATTAATTCTCATTCGCGTATTTATTCGTACGGTACATCAGCCAATACTAGTATCTGCGTCTATCGATTAAAACATTCGTCAACCTGCACGGACCAATATTATAATTCGCCATGCCGACTTAATATTTAAATATCACATCATCAATATCAGAATGGAAGTGACACAGATACCAGCGGAATTGAAACCCAGCTTCATGCAGCGCCCCTGACGTAACTGAATGGTGCAGCACGAAGCTGCGCGGCATAGCAGCTGGTACCGGTGCAGTCCAGCACGGCTATGCACCGCGAATGGCGTGCTGAATGAACATAGTTTTGTCACGGTCATGCACACTGCACAGCTTATGACCAACATATCAGCTGCCCAGGCGACAAGGGTCAGACGCCAACTCCGTCACGCCGTCACGCCTAGATTCAGGCGCAGCGAGCGTACCTCATCGGCTTTGATTTTTACAACTTGAGTCAGTCCGTGTCTTATGAAATATGGTACACAAAGTGAGCCTGGTACTTGTCTGTAATGTGTGAGTATAAATTAGCATCAGTATCCGGCGCCATACGAATGGGGTATTGGGATAGCTCTGACGCAGAGATAAAGCAGCGGTGTCCCTGCAGATAGCATCACAGGGCATCACAGGGCATTGTCGCACAATCACAGTCAGGGTAATACGAGCGTTTATTGCTAGTTTTGGTCATCTGATATGTCTGATATATGTCATCTGATGTCTTCATGGAAGATAAATGGCATTCCTAAGAAGATCAAATTTATCTCTAATAGAAGCTTTTGCGGATGGTTTATGTATTTCTCCCCCACTGATGGGGATGTGACGCAGCTCCCTACAGATCATGTCGTGTTCTTAGTGTTGTTTGATATACAGCGGTTGAATATCGAGCGCATGACGGGCAATAGCAATCTTCCCATATTCACCACAATGCCGTCCACGTGAAGATGACGTCAACATAATGTCAAACTAGCTTGTTGATCATTCACATTTTGAAACAAAACAACAACTTATGATCAATGGCTACCGGCCACCAGTACTTGTTTTATCCGTGTGAGTTGAATAAATCCTGGTATTTACTATCCGTACTATCCTATGTTCATTCTTGATTTGCGCCTGAATCTGGCCGAAAATCACTGAAGGGTGTGGTATTTGTGGCATTAGCGACGGCGGGCCCGATCGTGCAGGCCGCCATAGGATTTTGGGTCTAAAGTTGCATATTCCCCGCATTGGCAGACAAACCAATTGCCCTATCAAAAACGTTCTCTGGAATATGAATGATTAGGCAATTTCTGATTCATTCATGCGGTTTTTGAAGCTTTCGCACTCCATCTGTCAGAGCTTAAAGTGAAATATTCACCTTTTCCTACACAAATATAGTTATTACTTGAAATCAACAGACGAGACCACAATATATTGCAAGTTTATCACATTTTGCATATAAACATTCCTACCGAAAGATATTTCAAGTTAAAGTTGACAAGCGTTCCACGCTTATAACGGTCGGTACTCAGCAAGTACTCGGTAACGAATTCACTGTCCAAGCTCAAATTAGCCTGCCTACACATTGTTATTTATCATGAAGCAATGTAATATGTTTCCTGCACTCTATCTTTTGCGAATATGTACCAAACTTTTATGAACAATCAACAGGCACTTGAAAACGTGCGTTGAAATCGGCTGTTTAGTTTGACCCCGGACGGAGACCTATTTAGTGTTCTCGAATAATGTTCTATATAAATATTTTTGATGTTTTCCCTATGAATTGTCAACATACAGGTATTCAATGCATTACAATGCACACATGACACATTTATCTGAACCGTTTTCTCATAATCAATCAATACACATTTCCATGATGCATTCGGCGAATTCACTTGGCCCCCTACGACGACGTATTTAGTGTATGCGATTTGTTGATAAGTAATTCAACGATGTTGTTGGTGGATTAGGGCGGGTAGCTGCGAGGCTCAAGCGTCCAACAGTAATTCAACGAGAGGTATTCAACGTTGAACAGATTGAAAGAAAAGCGCCAGATATGTCGCGCTGCCAATAGTGAAGGGAAAACACCGATCATCAACTCCGTAATAACTATATATACTTGTTTGTAAATTCTCCTCCCCCACAAAAAAAGTAGAAATAGAAAACGTTGTGATTTCATTTTTAAATTGGCACACGATCAATTTAATACCATACATATTGCATACGATAATGCAGAGAAATCGATCAAAAGGTGAATATTTCCCTTTAAAGCGTGATAGTAAAAAATGATCCGGTCGTTCGCTGTGTTAAATCAGGAAATTGACAGTTTTAGGGTACACCTAAAATGTTTTTCGCTGATATTACAATATTACTTAAAGAGAATGTTTCACCTTTCGGAAAGTTGTCAAATATACGCTGGTTTTAGTCGCAAATATGAAGTAAGTGATTCTGAAAACGATGGTGATATTTTTTATCTCCAAAGGTCACTTAACTTTATACAAATTCTGTTTTTAAAATTGGGCTGATGGCGTCATTATTGAGCTATAGAGAGCTATAGAGAAAACCTTTACGCTGCCATTTGGCAGCACAATCGTTTCAGACAATTCTGGCGTCTTAAATACAAACATTGTGGAATTGTGTACAGAACATAATGACGAGTGTGAGGCATTGCGATAGCCCAAATTTGTTTTGTTTTAAACAATCAATCCATAACTGAGACTTCAAACAGCGTGAAAAACTTCAACTTAGACCGCAACCTATCGCGTTGGCCGTTGTTTACATTATACTCGGTAATCCAGCCAAGGTTCGAGAAATACAGGTCGTCGACTTCCAGGACCAACAATCTTGTAGTGGCTGTCAGCCAATCAGCGGCGGGACTAGCCTAGACCCCATTTTGCAAATACAAAATTAAATGGCTTAAAAACGGCTAAGTTTGTGGAGAAAATGACCTTAGTATTTTCGACATTTCAATAACGGCCAAAGATAATGGCTATCTCAGTTCAAAACCCATACAAAGGTGAACCATTCCCTTTAATGCATCAATAATGTTCTGCTCGTGAAATTAGACACCATATGGAGTATAGTTCGTAAAATTCAACATTCCTACCTTTACGGTGCTACGCAACGTTGATTTTGCAATTGTTTCGTCTCCCGCTCAACGCAGATATTAGCTGGGTTTTATTTTAGCGCTAGTGAACCGTTCACTTTTTTTTTACAAATTACTTTCCTAGAAAAATAGGCCTTTAATAGACTATGATATTTATCAACTAAAATTTACTTGCTGGTCACTGTTTGGCCAGCTTACATTTTCGCGATATCCTGGCTATGCCAATATATGGGGCGGCCGGGCCGCCGCCCACCGGCAGCGACGCGGAGCGGCGCTGGGAAGCGGGATGTTGAAGAATAAATTACTGCTCACGAGGACCCGACAAAATAGAGACATGTAAACCGGGTGACAGCTGATACCTTGAACGATATTTTTTCCCTTCAGATGGTTCTCCCTCAGAGATCCATCGTATGTGGGCATCAGGCGCGGTCGGAAGCCCCGCCCGCAATCGCTAATGTCGCAAATACCACACCATTTGTGACGAACTAGAATTGCTGTGTCTAAAGCCAAGTGAGGTCATGCTACTCACATGCAAAACGTGACAAAGTGCTAAGCTGATTTCCCGACACGTCCAGTCAGGTTAGTAAACGGTCCAGAGAATACCGAAAGAAAGGCCAATAATTTGTTTGAAAACGACCACGCTCTGCGTCAGGACATTACATGAAATGACAGGTGATTCCCGTAATTGTTTGACTTTCAAGAAGTTCTACAATTTAAATATGTTTATTATTTGATGCAAAATGAATTTGGAGGCCAACCACGTTACGCTTCAAGTTCAAAATTGCAACGTTTCAGCCTTTTTTAAAAACATAAGCATAAGGTAGCTACCATCTTACCAATACTGTATCAACCTGCTCCAGGAGACCGCTATATCAGTTTTGAATTAAACGTGAACGGTCAAGAAGAAGTTCCTTGAATGTAATGTGTCACAAATTTGATGAATGGATAAGAGTTGTTTTTTACATTAAATTATGAAAATATTCGGCCATAAATAGTTGCATATAGTCTTTCATCCATAACAGCGTGCTAGGAAAGGCATGCCAAATATGCAGTGGGAAATTCACAGATTTTTTCTCTCTTTCAGACATTTTCAGAACATTTCAGAACATTTTCCTCTTAATTTCATAAGTACCAATACAACATTACATTCAAGGTGCGATATTGCGATGTGGCCCAATCAATACGACTTGTTTAGCACGCACACGGGCGCGCGCGCATGCACACAATATGCTGGGAAAAATGTTTAGATATGTTCCAGATAATGGAGCCGTTCTTTGAGTTGCAATTGGCTTGACGTCCAAACTCTTACATTTAGCATACAATAGTGATTGCTTTTGCACTTAGATGGTATTATAATACAAAACGAGCTGTTGGTTTGGCACGTATCTGAGTTGGCAGAGAGTCTGGCAGGGAACTCGGCCACCTTGGCATGGTAGACTCGTGTCGCTTCAGCGTTCGATATTTGCCCGTGACTGGGATGGTGAAGGGCAGGGCAGGGATGACCTGCAGTCGGTGACAATGACCGCAAACAATTCAGTTCGACTGACCGTGTTCCAACTTTCGAGCACGTAAAAGTTTCCTAAGCTCT
>JAXIVJ010015220.1:2500-5000 GCA_036785665.1 Chirona hameri | reverse complement strand
CTGGCTGGCTGCTGGCTGGCTGGCTGGCTGGCTGCTGGCTGGCTGGCTGGCTGGCTGGCTGGCTGGCTGGCTGGCTGGCTGGCTGGCTGGCTGGCTGGCTGGCTGGCTGGCTGGCTGGCTGGCTGGCTGGCTGGCTGGCTGGCTGGCTGGCTGGCTGGCTGGCTGGCTGCTGGCTGGCTGGCTGGCTGGCTGGCTGGCTGCTGGCTGGCTGGCTGGCTGGCTGGCTGGCTGGCTGGCTGGCTGGCTGGCTGGCTGGCTGGCTGCTGGCTGGCTGGCTGGCTGGCTGGCTGGCTGGCTGGCTGGCTGGCTGGCTGGCTGCTGCTGGCTGGCTGGCTGGCTGGCTGGCTGGCTGGCTGGCTGGCTGGCTGGCTGGCTGGCTGGCTGGCTGGCTGGCTGGCTGGCTGGCTGGCTGCTGGCTGGCTGGCTGGCTGGCTGCTGGCTGGCTTGGCTGGCTGGCTGGCTGGCTGGCTGGCTGGCTGGCTGGCTGGCTGGCTGGCTGGCTGGCTGGCTGGCTGGCTGCTGGCTGGCTGGCTGGCTGGCTGGCTGGCTGGCTGGCTGGCTGCTGGCTGGCTGGCTGGCTGGCTGGCTGGCTGGCTGGCTGGCTGGCTGGCTGGCTGGCTGGCTGGCTGGCTGGCTGGCTGGCTGGCTGGCTGGCTGGCTGGCTGGCTGGCTGGCTGGCTGGCTGGCTGGCTGGCTGGCTGGCTGGCTGGCTGGCTGGCTGGCTGGCTGGCTGGCTGGCTGGCTGGCTGGCTGGCTGGCTGGCTGGCTGGCTGGCTGGCTGGCTGGCTGGCTGGCTGGCTGGCTGGCTGGCTGGCTGCTGGCTGGCTGGCTGGCTGGCTGGCTGGCTGGCTGGCTGCTGGCTGCTGGCTGGCTGGCTGGCTGGCTGGCTGCTGGCTGGCTGGCTGCTGGCTGGCTGGCTGGCTGGCTGGCTGGCTGGCTGGCTGGCTGGCTGGCTGGCTGGCTGGCTGCTGGCCTGGCTGGCTGGCTGGCTGGCTGGCTGGCTGGCTGGCTGGCTGGCTGGCTGGCTGGCTGGCTGGCTGGCTGGCTGGCTGGCTGGCTGGCTGGCTGGCTGGCTGGCTGGCTGGCTGGCTGGCTGGCTGGCTGGCTGGCTGGCTGGCTGGCTGGCTGGCTGGCTGGCTGGCTGGCTGGCTGGCTGGCTGGCTGGCTGGCTGGCTGGCTGGCTGGCTGGCTGGCTGGCTGGCTGGCTGGCTGGCTGGCTGGCTGGCTGGCTGGCTGGCTGGCTGGCTGGCTGGCTGGCTGGCTGGCTGGCTGGCTGGCTGCTGGCTGGCTGGCTGGCTGGCTGGCTGGCTGGCTGGCTGGCTGGCTGGCTGGCTGGCTGGCTGGCTGGCTGGCTGGCTGGCTGGCTGGCTGGCTGGCTGGCTGGCTGGCTGGCTGGCTGGCTGGCTGGCTGGCTGGCTGGCTGGCTGGCTGGCTGGCTGGCTGGCTGCTGGCTGGCTGGCTGGCTGGCTGGCTGGCTGGCTGGCTGGCTGGCTGGCTGGCTGGCTGGCTGGCTGGCTGGCTGGCTGGCTGGCTGGCTGCTGGCTGCTGGCTGGCTGGCTGGCTGGCTGGCTGGCTGGCTGGCTGGCTGGCTGGCTGGCTGGCTGGCTGGCTGGCTGGCTGGCTGGCTGGCTGGCTGGCTGGCTGGCTGGCTGGCTGGCTGGCTGGCTGGCTGGCTGGCTGGCTGGCTGGCTGGCTGGCTGGCTGGCTGGCTGGCTGGCTGGCTGGCTGGCTGGCTGGCTGGCTGGCTGGCTGGCTGGCTGGCTGGCTGGCTGGCTGGCTGGCTGGCTGGCTGGCTGGCTGGCTGGCTGGCTGGCTGGCTGGCTGGCCTGGCTGGCTGGCTGGCTGGCTGGCTGGCTGGCTGGCTGGCTGGCTGGCTGGCTGGCTGGCTGGCTGGCTGGCTGGCTGGCTGGCTGGCTGGCTGGCTGGCTGGCTGGCTGGCTGGCTGGCTGGCTGGCTGGCTGGCTGCTGGCTGCTGGCTGGCTGGCTGGCTGGCTGCTGGCTGGCTGGCTGGCTGGCTGGCTGGCTGGCTGGCTGGCTGGCTGGCTGGCTGGCTGGCTGGCTGGCTGGCTGGCTGGCTGGCTGGCTGGCTGGCTGGCTGGCTGGCTGGCTGGCTGGCTGGCTGGCTGGCTGGCTGGCTGGCTGGCTGGCTGGCTGCTGGCTGGCTGGCTGGCTGGCTGGCTGGCTGGCTGGCTGGCTGGCTGGCTGGCTGCTGGCTGGCTGGCTGGCTGGCTGGCTGGGCTGGCTGGCTGTCGGCTGGCTGGCTGGCTGGCTGGCTGGCTGGCTGGCTGGCTGGCTGGCTGGCTGGCTGGCTGGCTGGCTGGCTGGCTGGCTGGCTGGCTGGCTGGCTGGCTGGCTGGCTGGCTGCTGGCTGGCTGGCTGGCTGGCTGGCTGCTGGCTGGCTGGCTGGCTGGCTGGCTGGCTGGCTGGCTGGCTGGCTGGCTGGCTGGCTGGCTGGCTGGCTGGCTGGCTGGCTGGCTGGCTGGCTGGCTGGCTGGCTGGC
>JAXIVJ010015219.1:20000-32268 GCA_036785665.1 Chirona hameri | reverse complement strand
GGAACTTTAAATGATAGAAAGGGTACGACTGATATTGTAAATACCTATAGCCAACGTTGTCAATTATTTATATTTTTGCTGAAATAGGGGCACCCTCCAAATATAGTGGACCAAATACGTTGAGTTTTCAGATTTGGGTATAGGTAGGGGCACCATTGCAGATTTTCTGGATCCGCCCCTGCTGAGGGGGCCCTCGGTAGACCCCCGGAGGGTCTCGGAAGGCGAGACTTCAACATGGGCCAGTCCGACGTTTTTTTTTCTCGACCATTTAGGGGACCTGCAATATATAGTGGCCTAAATCCTAGGAGATACCATTTCGCGTCATTTGTTTGGGGGTCGGGGGCCTTTGACCGTGGGAGGGGGCCCTTTGGCCGAGGGCCCCCCTGGTTTTCTTTGCCACCCCCCATCCGAAAATATGATCCGCCGCCACTGGCCTGGCCCCTCACAGACCGCGGTCCAGGCCGCCCATGACGTCACAGTGCGGGATCTCCCCGCGGGCCGCTGCAGGTTCTCTGATCTCATCTCATCACCATGCAATCACATCTCGGAACACCGACACCGTCCACTCCAGACACTGGATCAGCCACGCTGCCGACTCACCTGTGGTGGTTTCCTCTGCCCGGTCGTCACCGGCTCCTCACATGACACACCGAACGCTTCACCGTTCACACAGCGCACACAGCCCAGCACAGCACAACACAGAGCACAGTGCACACCGGCGGCCGATCACCTCTCGCACGTGCACGCCGCACCGCGTCAGGCGGTGTACAGAACCAGCTGACCGAAAACCAGCTCGGCGGCGGCGGCGGGCAGACACCGTTCGCTGGCCTCCCCGCCCCGCCCCGCCCCGCCCCGGTCCGCTCTGGTCCCCGCCGAGAGCCGTAGCCGCGGCCACCGCGCTGAGGTGTGACGTCACTGGCCGGGTCGCCGCGGCTAGCAGAGGTCGCCGGCCGCGACTGCTGACGCGGCGGCGGCGGCGGCGGCGGCGGCGTCAGAGAGGGAAACTCCTGCACTACAGAATTGCTGTTCGGCACACGAATGTGCCAGACTCAAGGACAGTTTCTGTGTGGAGTGACGTGGTGGCGGCTATTCCTAGTGTGTGTTAGGTGGGTGGATGGGACATAGGGCGGTACTGGGGAAACGAGCGTTTATTTTTATTTATATTCTAAGTGAGTTTACAGATGTTCATTACGGTGTAACTAATGGCGAAAGTGGTGTAAAGTAAGCAGTTTGTACTTTGACGCAGTCACATGTGCTATTTAAATCACAGTGTTTACCAATCTATATACACTACGCCACTGATTCAAACATCAAACAAGCTGTTGAAATAATCGATAACACTGCTGGAATTCGCGAGCGTTGTGCATGCCATGCCATTCTATCAGGACGACACTCGCTGCAAAAAGTGCAGACCAGAAACGCTCGCTGCAAAAAGACCCGAACGTAAACGATGAGTCTTCGTGACAACACTGACCTAGCCGGGGGCGGGGGTGAGGCGGGTGAACAGAGCCAGTTCCAAGGTCAACTGTTCTGCCATCAGCTCCGGGAGGAATAGCCAACGTGAAAACAGACGTGGCGGCTGTACAGGTGCCTTTGCGGAGTTAGTGAGACAGCGAAAGAGAAGAGAAGAAAGAGGCGAGGAAGAAGAGATGGTGGAGGGATCGCTAGTTTCTCGCATACTGGAGCCGTTTCCAAATGTGCTACAAACGCTTGTTCGTCTTTCACATGTTCTGCCACATTTCCTTCCACATGTGACACCTCCTTCACTATAATAATTGGCCATCTCGCACACCTCAAACTTCGTGTTCCAGCTTCTCGAAACATGCAAATCTGTTGTCAACACTAATCCAAGTGGTAGTTCTACAATTGTCTCTTGAGTACACGTTGCACTCGGCCTGTAATATCATGGATTACCTAATACCTAGTATGAGGTAATCCATGGTAATATGAAACTCTTCGTCGACGTCAGTCCGCCCCTGCAGCTCAGTATGGAGAACGCTGGGTTTTCGTTCTCACCCGGTGTAGCTGGCCGAGTCGAGTCGCTTCGCTATTTGCCCCTGACTGGGATGGCCTGCGGCCGGTGGCAGCGCGGCATTCGCACTCAAGGTCAGTTGACGTCAGAGGGCGGGGCGGACCGTGTCAAGAGCCTTGTTCAGGACCTCCTGCTGACGGGCTGCCCACGGCTGCCGATAACGGCAGCACACACCAACCTACGTCATCGCCGGCGATTACTACTTGAACACAAATGCTGTCGATTCACGATATATATCTGGCGTACTTGCTACGATAAATTTGCTCCTACAGAAAGCCTGGCTTATGGATGGTACCTAATACCAACATAAACAGTAAACTAAAAGTATCGCAGACTTACTACATATTTTTCGCTTCTTCAAGCTTTTCGCTTGGAGATCATTGGTTGTTTATCGACGCTTCACGTTCGGAATTTGCCGCGTGGGCCAATTTGTGTTATCTGCTGCCCGGCTGACGCGATTTTCCGTCAGCAGCGACAGCCAGTGATGGCCTACGTTACGCTACGGTATGTTTTTTGGTAACACGTAGCTCAAGAAATCGTTCCGTAGCGTAATTGAAGTATTTCGTAGCGTACTACCGAACAATATTGCAATAACGTAACTGCTACGCAAGGTATTTCGTAGCATAATATCAGGGGGCGGCGCCACAGCGGGGAGGGGCAGAAGGCGGGCAAATATTGCGCCCCGGACTTAAGGCCCCATACAAACAAAGGGAGGATCCTTGCAAATATACATAAATACTGAGCAGTTCCTAACTAAATAGACAATTGGAATGAGCTTCTAGTCGCTCCTTGCAGACTGGATATTGATTCAACCTTTTTGGAACGATTCAATCATGATTCATTTTGGAATCTGAATGATTCAATCACCGTTCGATTCACGGATACAATTTTGAGAATTGCTCCCTTCCTATTAACAAAATTAAGAATAAATGTGTAATCGATTCATGTTTGATTCGACATTTAAATATATTAAGTGAATTTACGTCAAATCAATAAAAATGGAAACATGCATATATATAATCATTAAAACATTGTTACAGCAATAGTATTTCAGTATAAATGAATGTAGCCACTGGGACTGCATGTATTTGAACAATTTACCAGTGTACTTAAATCGTTAAATATTTTGATTCAATCAGCATTGATTTGATTCGGGTTTTGATTCAATCACGATTCATGAATCCAAAGATCTGGTGGTGATTCAATTATGTTTTGATTCAATGAATTTTGATTGAACGATTCCAATCGATTCAATCAGTGTTGAATCAATAACCAGTCTGGCTCCTTGAAATAACAACCAGTAGATGTTCGAGGAGGCACCTAAACAGATAAGCCTGACAAGTTCCCAGGAGGTCCTTAAAAAGATAATTGAGGCAAACTCCAAGAAGACCCTATAAACAACCCACACAAGCCCAAATATCCCCTAAAGAAATGACCGACATAAGCACCAATAAGGCCGTGAAAAGACCGCCGATACAAGCTCCTATGATGCCCCTAAGAAGACAACTGATATAGACTCCACCACATAGGCCCCTACGACAATAACCGGGAAAGCTGTTCATGGGATACTTCAGATGAGACTTCTAAAACCAAAACTTATTCCTAGAAAGCCTCTAGAAAGGCAGTCGGGAAAATGTCTGACGAGCCACCCACGAAAATAGCAGGGAAATATTTGTTTATCAAATGGGGACCTCGCCTTTGGTTTGTCCTTCCCCCGACACATCCATGGCGCTGCCCTGCAGACCATATGTTGCTGATGGTAATGGGCATCTCATTGGTATTCTATATAGTTGATGGTAACCAGGGGATGTCACCGCTTGAGCGCCGTATAGGCCGCCTCGTTGGTGCTCACAAAACGTGATTTGACGTCACTGGCGGCAGAGCGCTACACCAATCAAATTGCAAGATTTCAGTTAGCAATAGCGCAATAGTTGAAATTGAACAGTCTGTTGGTGGCGTGTTGCGTGCGGGTTTCGATGGCTGACGTTCGTCAAATTAGCAGCATCAGATATCACACTGGCAGTGTGATATTCCGAGGTGTCTCGATTTGCCCCAAATGTTGCATACAGGGCCTCCTCGATACGATGATTCCGAAAACATGCCTATATAGGGTGGTATTTTTGGCGTTTACGAGTTACAGCCATGCGCTTGAGCGCGGCGCCGACGAAGGAGCCGGGCCCCACCAGTGACGTCATCCGGCGGTCCGCCGAGTTCAAGGTCAAATGGCTCGTGTCTTTACCTGGTTATAGGGCCTTGATGGTAACCTTATTGTTAAATTCTAACGTCTTATGGATCGGTGGTTAGATTACCGTTTCCCTGTTTCCCTGCAATGAATGCGCCATATGTTGTTGATTCAACTCGCCGGTAACTGGCGTCTCAGCCGAAGGTGGGCAAATCCACGCCTTCAGTCGAGACGTAGATACTGTTTGTCACAAACGTTTAGAAAATACAAGAATTGTTGTGCAGCAAAAGCGGAGTGGTATTGTTTGAGTTTCTATAATGCCTAGACTTGTATGGCTTATTTTACGTTTAACTTTGTTTTCATCAAACTCGTAGATTGTGACGTCACTGAATTTGCAGTATCATAAAACCAGTAAAACGCCTTTTTGGGGCGATGACCGAGCGAGTGCGCTCTGGTAAAGCTAAAACAGGTTTGAAATATGAAACGGTAAGGGAGCACACGTGGTAGTAACACATAGTCAGTTTAGTCCTCCAGAAAAATTAGCAGGCCTCAATGCATGCCAACATAAAAATTAAGCTGTATTAAATTGTTCATGATCTCCTTTCTCAAATCCGCCAAAAGGGAGTACGTCCTGAGCGCTGCATGCTTCAGCGTATAAATTAATGCTTAGAATAATACAGCCATTTTTTATCAAGAATCATTTTTGCAAGGTTTTTTGTTCATTTCGACGTTCGCGTATGCCAACTGTCACGCGCTGTGGTACCACTTCTATCAGAACGCAACATACCAAAAACAAAATTGATTTGATGGACCTATCTAATGGTGAAAACCCAATATCAATCAGAGCAGTGGTTGCAAAGTTATTAGCTTCCGAAAAAGCGTATGTGTGGCCGGGTCGGGCCGGGTCAAATGTAAATTTGTCTAGTAAGTTGACGAGAAACCTCACGGGCGCCTCGCACCCGCTCGGTAAGAAGTTCTCGACATTTTTTTCAGTTTGAAATACTTTTTAGAAATTAAGTTCGAATCATTTGAGAGAACACATTTTCGAGGTCAAGTTTCGCGCTAAGCAGAGCTTGTTGCACAGACCCTGACCCAACCAATCTCGCAATTCCTGGTAAACGGCAGAATTTAGTAGCGAAAGTTTTGCATACCCGAACGTTCATACCTGAACAAGGTCCAGGTATGCCTTCTGGCGTCACCTGACCTGTGCGTGTTCGACGAGTGCGACCGCTGCCACCAGCCGCAGGCCATGCTAGTTAGGGACAAATAGCGAGTGCCGAAGCGACTCGAACCCAGCCTGCCACATTGGGTGATGTTTGAAGCCCAGCGCTCTGCCGTCTGAGCTACAGGGGCGGACAAGTTAATGCTGGATAAACTTGGGAGCCTCATAGCTTTATTGGTTTCTGATCTACTGCTATTGCGAATGGTCCTCAGGAGAAGGACAATATTGACCCGCCAGTCAATGTCGTGTTAAAGGGAATAATTCACCTTTAACATGGAGTTTTGGACTGAGATGGCAGATTTGTAGAGCAAATCTAAAAACAGGTTATGGTGAAAGAATAACCTCCCTACGTTAAGTAATTTCGACACAGGACTAGTGGGCCCGGTTTCAATTCCGCTGTTCCGGGCCACGATCAGTTCCTTTCGCTCGCCGCTCGCCGCCGGAGGCAGGTACACTCTCTGGCACGTAGTCTCTGATCACGACGCCTCGTTAATATCCGCTCAGCCGCCCGGGCGGCGCGGAGGCCTCTTGTCAGAGACTGTACTTGGCGTCAGGCGGAGCGGGGGAGCCGTAACGCCTGCTGCTCTCGTACGATTTCTCGTGAAATAGAAAGAGAAACTTACTTCTTTCTCCACATATATCCATCAGTTGTCCAAACCAAAGTCATATTCGTAGTTTTGAGCTCAAGATGCACCGTATGGTTGAACTTCGAGACAACTTTCAAGGTGACCTATTCCCTTTAAGTGTCATGCACCAATAACAATCAGTAAGATTGCTGGTGCTAACAATCCGTGTTAGCTATGGCCGTTGCATCAATTATTTCAATAATGATTGCTTTGTGCTACGGATATCTTCGCAACTGTAGCCACAAAATAAATGCATGATGGCTGGTTGATAGGAAAGTTAGACATGAGGATGAACAAAAAAATCACCGTTACATACTGTTGATTTTCCTGGTATCTTTTGTATCGTAGTACGATATTTTATAAGATACGTTTAATGAATAATAGCGTAATCGGTAGCGTATCAAAATATAACGTAACGTAATTCGGTAGCGTAGTTTTGGCCTAAACACCGTACGTAACGTAGCGTAATTCCGTAGCGTAGCGTAGCGTAGGCCATCACTGGCGACAGCATGAGGCAGCAGAGGTATGACGTCATACACCGTACCCCTCCCCACATCCCATTCCCCCACTGGTCCACGCTGATTGGTCGATGCATTTCGACAGCAGTAGGCAGCAGCAGTCAGCCTGTCAGCAGGCGTCGTGAACAAGGCTCAGGTATATGTCGGGCACGTTCAACTTTCGCCTATAAATTATGCCGACTACCCAGAATTGCCCGATCGGACGGTAGGGATCAGGGCCTGCGCAACAAGCTCTGCTTAGCGCTGGTCCTGACCTCGGAAACCCGTCCATTCCAAAGGTTCGGACTAAATTTATATAAAAAAACGTTCCCTTCGAAACCCGTTCCGTTGTCGTTTCGTGTTCTTCTTGCGCTGCTGTACTTCAAGTTAATTGATATGACAGACACTCGGAACAACTACCCTGCAAATAAAAGAAATGGAACAGTGAAAATCACAAAACTGTCCACATTAAAGGGAATAGGTCACCTTGAAAGTTGTCTTGAAATTCAACCATACGGTTCATCTTGAGCTCAAAACTACGAATATGACTTTCGTTTGGACAACTGATGGATATATGTGGAGAAAGAAGTGCGCTTCTCTTCGCATTTCACGATAAATCGTACGACAGCAGCTGGCGTTCTGGCTCCGCCTGACGCCAAGTACAGTCTCTGACAAGGCGCCGCCCAGGCGGCTGAGCGGATATTAACGAGGCGTCGAGATCAGAGACTAGACGTGCCCGAGAGTGTACCTGCCTCCGGCGGCGAGCCGGCGGCGGCGAGCGGCGAGCGTTCATGTCCCGATCGTGGCCCGGAACAGCGGACATGAAACCGGGCCCACTAGTCCTGTGTCGAAATTACTTAACGTCGGGAGGTAATTCTTTCACCACAACCCATTTTTAGATCTGCTTTACAAATCTGCTATCTCAGTCCAAAACCTCATGTTGAAGGTGAACTATTTATTACCTTTAAAGGGAATGTTTCACCTTTGTATTAGTTTTATATTGAGATAGATCTTATATCTTGATCTAAATATCTTGGGCCGGCATTGAAATGTCTAGATTACTAAAGTCATTTTTCCCAAAACTTAACCGTTTTTAAGCAATTTAATTTACCATTTGCAAAATGACTCCAGGCTGGTGCAGCCGCTGAGTGGCTGACATCCACTTTTTGAGCCAATCCTACTTTGTCAGCCAATCAGCGGTGGTATATAGCTCAATAATGACGTCATTCACCCCAATCTAAAAACTTAATTTGTATAAAGTTAAGTGACTTTTCGAGTGAAAAGTATCACCATCGTTTCAGCAGCACTTACTTCATCTTTTCTACCACAAGCAGCGTATATTTGACAACTTTCAGCAAGGTGAAACATTCCCGTCGTTCCGTTGGATCGCTGCCGTAGGTGGATCGCTGGATCGCTGCTGCTGACATCAAGACATATGGAAGTAAACTGCTGGCAAAAATGACGTTTTTCATGCTCAGGAGTAAAATTTGAAGAAGTTTTTAACTCGTGCTAGCTCTGTGTTAAGCAATGCACAAATCTTATCTTGTTTCGTGATGCTGTAGCCATATGTTAGCATTAAAAGGAATTCACCTTTGTATTAGTGTTGAACTGAGATGGCCATTATCTTTGGCCGTTATTGAAATGTCGAAAATACTAAGGTCATTTTCCCCAAAACTTAGCCGTTTTAAAACAATTAAATTGATAGTTTGCAAAATGGGGTCTAGGCTAGTGCCGCCGCTGATTGGCTGACAGACACTTTGTCCGCCAATCCCACTTTGTCAGTCAATCAGCGGCGGTCTATAGCCAGGGGTGGTAAAAGAGCTTTGAGTGCTCCGACCAAAAGTGGCACATACAAAAATGACCCCAGCACAGCTGGGGTCATTTTTGTTACTTCACATGAATACTCTAACACCTGGCTGCATGCTCACATCATCCCTATATTTTAACCAGCGCCGTGCCGGGGGGGGGGGGGAGTTAGACACCCCCTCAGGTTTTTCGCGGATAGCGGAAAACAGCGAAGCGCAGCGCCGCCATTTTTGGTACAGCTGTTTGTGCATCAATTGTCCACATTATGTTTAAAAAATCCTCGGGTCATCTTAGATCAGGTCACCAGACCAGGTCACGTGACCCCACCTCCAAAAAAAACTTGTGGTCGTACCACAGCTACAGTTTTGGGATGATCGGTTTTACACTTACAAGATTTCATAAGGTCACACATATCTACAATTCGTGTATCTTGGATTCTTAATATCAGCGATTTAATTTCTTTTAATTTCGTGACCTCCCTAGTCTAGGGGGAAATATGCAAATGCTTCCTATTCTAAGGAGACGCGAGACAGCAGTTTAATTCCTTCTGGATCATGTTATTATAGAACATTCTTGATTACCTAGGTGCTATTTTTGTTCAGTGACCCCGACAGGGTCAGCCGAGGTCATCCGAGGTCACCAACAGTTGTATGTAAATAACGCTCGACATAATGACGATAGATAAGTGAAACCGACACCAATGTGTTTATCTCGTCGCGGCACGTCTTCCCATATGCAACATGACCTACTTGAGTCACCACCACTTGACCTTGACCTGAGGTCACATTTGTAAGTTGACCTGACCTGGTCAACATTAATATGATGCAAGGCGTTTTGACGAGACAAGCACGATGGCGTCAAGATTATTGCCTTGTCGTTATTAGGTAAAAAGTGATTCGTGATAAACGTTATTTTAAGCCTTTTTGACATTTTATGAGCTCTGGAGCCTAAACGTTTAACCTGAGCTCAAATTTGAGGACAATTGGGCGATTCAATTTTTCAAGAGCTTTCCATTGTTTTTTTCCGTTTGTTCCTAGCTATCATAGTTCCTGTGATGCCTGGGGGTTTCTGGAGCGAAGTCCTAAAACTTGAAAATCTGACCTTTGATGACCTCTGGTGACCTCAATATTGACTTGAGGAAAAACATCTCAAGTGCCTTCGAATGTGCTGGTCGGGAGCTTTGAACGTTTTTTTCCGCGTCTTTCTAGCTCTGTTTTGTTTTTGAGTTAAAGGGGTGGGGTCCCAGGACAGTTAATTCCACTGTCCTGACAGTGGACCTCCAGTGAAAATGCACTAGCACCCCGGCCCGCCCCCGCCTATGAGCCAGGATCCCGATCTAGCCCGCCATAATTGGTCGGAGTGATTTATTCATTTCAATATGGGACATACATGAATATGTTCTAAATTGATCGTGGATTAAGATTATGGCAAGATTTGTTTAGTCCAATCACACATAGGAGTATAAACGGCACCGAAACACGGACCTTTGCATGAAGCTTACAACAGGGAGACCGCGGCTCGTGAAATCGATGTATGCTTACGATGTAATGACGAATGGTATAAAGCAAGAATCTTGCAATGTGCATGTGTTCAGGATAGAATGGAACCTTGGCTACACTGTGAAGCCAAAATTAAAACTAAAAGTAGGGTATTTCGTGCTTTTAATGACAATTTGTGTTGACATAGCAGAAATATCGGCACAAACTTGAATTCAGCTTCTTCGATAGTGCCGATATAATGGATAACACGCGATAACCCGGAAATACGAGAATGGTTGTGACCCTCAATGGTTCGGCTTGCTGTGGCAAGTTCAATTTCCTGCCCCAACCTGCCTCTGCACCCATGAGGGGTGATTATATGATTTCTGCAATGGTCTGCAATGCAATGCAATGCAATGTAATGCAATGCAATGCAATGTAATGCAATGCAATGCAATGCAATGGTCGTGACGGCCACCCACGCTGAGGTCCGACATCAAAGCCTACTGGACCACACCACGGAGCGACTGCTGACAATGCAGAGATGGTGGCGACTCTGCGAGCCTCAGTGAGCGCCGAGCTGCTTAACGTGCGTTTTCAAGCGGGGATTGGATGGTAGTAGTTTAGTGACGGTAGTTACGGTAGTGACGGTAGTTTTTGGAAACCATTAGTACGAAATGGTTTCCAAATTCATAATACTTGCTCCAAGTGCCCATGCCAATGATCTGAGGCTGAAAAAGGCTATCTGAGATCAATAATCAATTATGGCGGGCTAGATCAGGCTCCTGGCCCATAGTGCCCCGGGGGAATCGACTGTGCGGATTTCCCGCGCCGTGCCGCGGGTGGGGCGCTTAGACTAAGGTTTTTCGAGGTTAAAAAAAACGGCTGCGCGCAGCGCCGCCATTTCTGGCACAGCTGTTAAGACATCAATTGTTCACATATTGTAAAATTCTTGACCACGGGTCATCTCAGGTCAGGTCACCAGGCCAGGTCACGTGACCCCACCTCCAAAAATGTGTGCGGTCGTACCACAGCCACAGTTTTTGGCCAAATGAACTATTGAATCATCTATTTATAAAAATAAATTTATATTTTTGTTTCAAACTCGTCTAATCATGATGAAAATGTAGAGAAGAAAAGATGAAGGGGCTTTAGTCTTCAGATATATACCTATATGCTTACCTACCCATATATAAACATATACCAAGCATGCCTTGGACATGCCCTAGTGAATTACAGGAATCAACTGGAGTTTCGATCTCTTCATTCTCTGTATGTCCAAAATAATCAACTTGCCCAACGAGTTGGATCAACTTGCCCCAACCATGGGGTAAGTCGAGCAACAAACCCAATCTCAATCGGAGCAGTGGTTGCAAAGTTATTAGCTTCCGAAAAGCGTCTGTATGGCCGTGTCGGGCCGAGTCG
Source organism: Chirona hameri (assembly GCA_036785665.1). Lineage (NCBI taxonomy): Eukaryota > Metazoa > Arthropoda > Thecostraca > Balanomorpha > Balanidae > Chirona > Chirona hameri. The sequence continues at coordinate 21,000 of JAXIVJ010015219.1, read as the reverse complement.
GGCCGAGTCGGGCCGGGTCGGGCCGGGTCGGGTCAAATGTAAATTTGTCTAGTAAGTTGACGAAAAACATCACGGGCGCTTCGCGCCCGCTCGGTAATTATGTGATCTAAATTTAAGAATTAAATACAATTATTCCCTTATTCAAAGTTGGAAGTTTTGGAAAATTAATTATCGGTATTTGCCCTCCACTATTGGAAAGAGCAACATCTGGCGCTTTTGTGTCAATCTGTTCAACGTTGTTGAATGAGCACTTATAAACAAATCGCAGACACTAAATAGGTTGCCGTCCTGGGTTGCCGTCCTTGTCCTTGGCTGGAAGTTTTGGAAAATTATTGATCGGTATTTTCCCTCCACTATTGGAAAGAGCAACATTAAAAGAGAAATACCCTTCCTCGCTTTTGTGTCAATCTGTTCAACGTTGTTGAATGAGCACTTATAAACAAATCGCAGACATAAATAGGTTGCCGTCCGGGGCCAAGCTAAACTGCCGATTTCAATGCACTTTTTTCAAATGATTTTTGATTGTTCATAAAAGTTTGGTACATATTCGCCAAAGATAGAGTGCATGAAACATATTGCATACCTTCATGATAAATAGCAATGCGTAGAGAGGCTAATTTACTGAATTCGTTACCGAGTGCTTGCTGATTATAAGCGTGGATCGCTTATCAGCTATGACTTGAAATATCTCTCGGTAGGAATTGTTATATGCAAAATGTGATGAATTTACAATATATTTTGGTCTCGTCTATCAATTTCAGGTGTTAACTCCATTTTTGTGGAAAAGGATGATTATCTCCCTTCAAACATAAGCATGCATTTTTATGAAAAAGTAGCAGCACCATGGCGTGCACAAAAGACCAAACTATCGGTACATATGTAAACAACTAGCTTATCCTTATTGATATGTCCGCAATTTCGACGAAGAAAAAGGTGGCTCATCTTATCCCACCATCCCATACTCGTATGCGCTCTGCAGAGTGTACATCACACTCAACCT
>JAXIVJ010015219.1:0-15000 GCA_036785665.1 Chirona hameri | reverse complement strand
TGTATGTTGACCTGTGTTGACTCGTGTTACCATATGTTGGCGAGCGATGACCCACACTGTTGTATGTTGACCTGTGTTGACTCGTGTTACCATATGTTGGCGAGCGATAACCCACACTGTTGTATGTTGACCTGTGTTGACTCGTGTTACCATATGTTGGCGAGCGATGACCCACACTGTTGTGTGTTGACCTGTGTTGACTCGTGTTACCATATGTTGGCGAGCGATGACCCACACTGTTGTATGTTGACCTGTGTTGACTCGTGTTACCATATGTTGGCGAGCGATGACCCACACTGTTGTATGTTGACCTGTCTTGACTCGTGTTACCATATGTTGGCGAGCGATGACCCACACTGTTGTATGTTGGCCTGTGTTGACTCGTGTTACCATATGTTGGCGAGCGATGACCCAAACTGTTGTATGTTGACCTGTGTTGACTCGTGTTACCATATGTTGGCGAGCGATGACCCACACTGTTGTATGTTGACCTGTGTTGACTCGTGTTACCATATGTTGGCGAGCGATGACCCACACTTTTGTATGTTGACCTGTGTTGACTCGTGTTACCATATGTTGGCGAGCGATGACCCAAACTGTTGTGTGTTGACCTGTGTTGACTCGTGTTACCATATGTTGGCGAGCATTGGCTCATATTCCCATAAGCTGACTTCTGTCGTTGACCGTGACGTCACAGAGACGGAGGCGGTGAGGGCGGCGGCGGCTCGGGAGGTGCTGGACCTCTCCAAACCGGACATCATCGACCGACATGTGGTGGTCACCGACCAGGGCGTGGACGAGGCCGAGGCCGGATCGGGCGCCTGCCGGCACTTCGGTGTGTTCTACAGGAACAGGCAGCTGCTGCACTCCACCGTCACCTGCTTCAAGGTAACGCAGCACCGTCAAACCTCCACCGTCACCTGCTTCAAGGTAACGCAGCACCGTCAATCCTCCACCGTCACCTGCTTCAAGGTAACGCAGCGCCGTCAAACCTCCACCGTCAAACCTCCACCGTCACCTGCTTCAAGGTAACGCAGCGCCGTCAAACCTGCACCGTCACCTGATTCAAGGTAACGCAGCGCCGTCAAACCTGCACCGTCACCTGATTCAAGGTAACGCAGCGCCGTCAAACCTCCACCGTCACCTGCTTCAAGGTAACGCAGCGCCGTCAAACCTGCACCGTCACCTGATTAAAGGTAACGCAGCGCCGTCAAACCTGCACCGTCACCTGCTTCAAGGTAACGCAGCGCCGTCAAACCTCCACCGTCACCTGCTTCAAGGTAACGCAGCGCCGTCAAACCTCCACCGTCACCTGCTTCAAGGTAACGCAGCACCATCAAACCTCCACCGTCGCCTGATTCAAGGTAACGCAGCGCCGTCAAACCTCCACCGTCACTGCTTCAAGGTAACGCAGCGCCGTCAAACCTCCACCGTCGCCTGCTTCAAGGTAACGCAGCGCCGTCAAACCTCCACCGTCACCTGCTTCAAGGTAACGCAGCGCCGTCAAACCTCCACCGTCACCTGATTCAAGGTAACGCAGCGCCGTCAAACCTCCACCGTCACCTGCTTCAAGGTAACGCAGCACCGTCAAACCTCCACCGTCGCCTGCTTCAAGGTAACGCAGCGCCGTCAAACCTACACCGTCACCTGCTTCAAGGTAACGCAGCGCCGTCAAACCTCCACCGTCACCTGCTTCAAGGTAACGCAGCACCGTCAAACCTCCACCGTCGCCTGCTTCAAGGTAACGCAGCGCCGTCAAACCTACACCGTCACCTGATTCAAGGTAACGCAGCACCGTCAAACCTCCACCGTCACCTGATTCAAGGTAACGCAGCGCCGTCAAACCTCCACCGTCACCTGCTTCAAGGTAACGCAGCGCCGTCAAACCCACGATCACCTGTTTCGGGTTAACGCAGCGCCGTCAAACCCACGATCACCTGTTTCGGGTTAACGCAGCACTATCAAACCCACGATCACCTGTTTCGGGTTAACGCAGCACCATCAAACCCACGATCACCTGTTTCGGGTTAACGCAGCACCATCAAACCCACGATCACCTGTTTCGGGTTAACGCAGCACTATCAAACCCACGATCACCTGTTTCGGGTTAACGCAGCACCATCAAACCCACAATCACCTGTTTCGGGTTAACGCAGCACCATCAAACCCACGATCACCTGTTTCGGGTTAACGCAGCACCATCAAACCCACGATCACCTGTTTCGGGTTAACGCAGCACTATCAAACCCACGATCACCTGTTTCGGGTTAACGCAGCACCATCAAACCCACAATCACCTGTTTCGGGTTAACGCAGCACCATCAAACCCACGATCACCTGTTTCGGGTTAACGCAGCACCGTCAAACCCACGATCACCTGTTTCGAGTTAACGCAGCACCGATAAACTGTACAGAGATCGATGGTATTAAATCGGTGGAACAAACGGGACAAGAACAGGTGCCGGCGACACGTAATCCAGATTTGATGTGCTCTGATCCGAGTGCCTTCCCACGTCAATGGTGAAAGGCAACGGAAGAGTGCTGCTGGATGCACGTCATGACGTTTGGGGTGACGTCGTTATGCTTCTTGGTATCTTGGCTGGTTGTCATCATGGTTGTCTTGGCTGGTTGTCATCAGGGTTATGGTTCGTAAAATCATGCAATTTACGATCAGCAGGAGTTGTGCGTCATGATGTTATGATGAAGAGTCGCATGCAAGCTGATTTGCGACTCGCATAAATATTTGGCCATTGCCGAGCATCGTTCTCGCCATTTTACTTTGCAGTTCCACTTAAGCTGATAATGCTAATGCACTTGCAATCGTGGGTGTATCCAGGCGCGTAACCACCCACCACTGGGGTCACTGGGGATCAGTCCCCAGTACCATTTTCGGATTTTAACATTACGCCTATGGGCGTTGCATGGAAAGAATCGACTTCAAAGTGCCTCAGTCTCTACATACTTTCGGAAGGTGGTTACGCCTATGGGTGTGTCGTTAAAGGGAAATAATGACCTTTTCCCACAAAAATGGAGTTAGCACTTGAAATCGCCAGACGAGACCAAAATATATTGTAAATTCATCACATTTTGCATGAAAACTTTCCTACCGAAAGATATTTCAAGTTATAGTTGATAAGCGTTCCTCACTTTCAACAATCGGTACTTGCAAGTACTTTTGGTCCTCATCAAACTGCGGGCTTTTCCCGTATTGCCTTTTTACGCAATAGAGTGGAAAATATATTGTGCGTTCTGCTGGTTGTGATTATATGCCCCGCGATCTTCTAAAACTAACAGCGATTGGAAAAAGTGGTAATAAAATCGGAAGCTCATCGATCACATCAACGGCGGCATAGTTAGTGGTTGCGACCCTCAATTTTTGAAAATCGATTCATTTGTTTTCAACATTAGGAGTTTTGTATAATTTGTCTGTGGCTGTAGATAACACTATGCTTTATATTATCATGAAAAATAATAATTTTTCCCAAAAAAACTAACAAACAATAACACAAAACTGGCAATTAATTCGGAAGCTCATCGATGCACATCGACGGCGACCTATTTAGCGTCGGCGATTTGTTTACAAAGTCATTGTCATGCTTCTCGGCGCACTTAACCATTGTGGCGAGTTGTTCCTGATTAGTATACCCAAGTCCCGTAGCAGGCTTTGTTAATGACGTCACTGGTGCCATTCTTGTGTAGCATTGCAAAATATATCTGATTTTTAGTTGTAAGCTAATTAAAGACTTATTCAAATTATTGTTTCTAAGTTTGAATTTTCTTGTTAATCATTATTAAAGGTATTTTATCACCGTATTTCATAGTAGTTGACACTTAAGAAACTTATGACGTAATAATATATTATCCAATATGCATTTCCCTCGCCTTTTGCTATTGTGGCGCAGTACCGAGTGCTTTGCGAATACTGGTAGGAAGGACGAATTTGTCAATGACCTTCATGAAGTACACAAGGTACTTGTTTTGTATTTTTTCCAAACTTACAACTTTGAATTTGGGAATAATTTTATTTGATTCTTAAATTTAAATAAAATAGTTTTAAAACCATAACGGTAGCCTAAGAAATTGTTGCTAACAAAATCAAAAGGTCATTATTTCCCTTTAAGCAGTGGCGCCATGTAATTCACGATAGTAGTTGGCGACGCTCAATGCTGGTGCAATGATAGTAATTGTGTGCCGCATTTGTGTAATTGTTTGCGTCAGTCGTATGTTACACAAGTGCAGTGTAAAGAATCGACTAAGTGTAAAGAATCGGAACACAGCAGTGAATTAGCGTGTGCGGAGGCTCCGAAACTATGGGACTGATCTGGGCGATCTCTTCATCCTTCAATCCGGCGTGGTCCAAAACTGTGCCGTTTTGGGTTTTATACAGATTGGTCCACTTTAAAGGGACTGTCCGACCTTTTTGAAAGTTGTCGAATCACACTTAATTGTATGTCTACATGTCAGGCGAGGTCAGCTGAACATGTTCGTGAACTTTTTCCCGAAAAAAACTTATCTTGGAAGATATTCAACTTTTAGTTTTAAGCGGAAAGTTGGGTAGGTGCCGTTTTATGATTAAGTATGTTTGCTTAATATGGGCAGACGAGCACCTAGCACTGAGGGAGTTGAAATAATGCCAGGCAGCATTAGTGAAACTAAACGTCCGTTCCTCTGTCTCCTGTGTCCACGAGGTCCGATGATCCAGTCCTGTAACCTGTCATATCCTGTGACTCTTACATGACACCTACTGTGACCCTCATCTGACCTCTGACCTGTCACCTCCTGTGACCCTCAGCGGACCTCTGACCTGTCACCTAATGTGACCCTCATCTGACCTCTGACCTGTCACCTCATGTGACCCTCAGCTGACCTCTGAACTGTCACCTACTGTGACCCTCAGCTGACCTCTGAACTGTCACCTACTGTGACCCTCATCTGACCTCTGACCTGTCACCTACTGTGACCCTCAGCTAACCTCTGACCTGTCACCTCCTGTGACCCTCATCTGACCTCTGACCTGTCACCTCATGTGACCCTCATCTGACCTCTGACCTGTCACCTCCTGTGACCCTCATCTGACATCTAACCTGTCACCTCCTGTGACCCTCAGCTGACCTCTGACCTGTCACCTCCTGTGACCCTCATCTGACATCTAACCTGTCACCTCCTGTGACCCTCAGCTGACCTCTGACCTGTCACCTCCTGTGACCCTCATCTGACATCTGACATGTCACCTCCTGTGACCCTCATCTGACATATAACCTGTCACCTCCTGTGACCCTCAGCTGACCTCTGACCTGTCACCTCCTGTGACCCACATCTGACATCTAACCTGTCACCTCATGTGACCCTCAGCTGACCTCTGACCTGTCACCTCATGTGACCCTCATCTGACATCTAACCTGTCACCTCCTGTGACCCTCAGCTGACCTCTGACCTGTCACCTCATGTGACCCTCATCTGACCTCTGACCTGTCACCTAATGTGACCCTCAGCTACCTCTGACCTGTCACCTCCTGTGACCCTCAGCTGACCTCTGACCTGTCACCTCCTGTGACCCTCAGCTGACCTCTGACCTGTCACCTCCTGTGACCCTCAGCTGACCTCTGACCTGTCACCTAATGTGACCCTCAGCTGACCTCTGACCTGTCACCTACTGTGACCCTCAGCGGACCTCTGACCTGTCACCTCCTGTGACACTCATCTGACCTCTGACCTGCCGCCTCCTGTGACCCTCAGCTGACCTCTGACCTGCCGCCTCCTGTGACCCTCATCTGACCTCTGACCTGTCACCTCCTGTGACCCTCATCTGACCTCTGACCTGTCACCTCCTGTGACCCTCATCTGACCTCTGACCTGTCACCTCCTGTGACCCTCAGCTGACCTCTGACCTGTCACCTCCTATGCCAGCCGGTTGACCTCTGACTTGTCATCTCCTGTGGACTTCTGTTGACCTGTCACCTGTCACCTCCTGCGGATGTCACCTGACCTCTGACCTGTCACCTCCCGTATCCGTCAGCTGACCTCTGACCTATCGCCTCTCGTGACCATCAGGTGACCTTTGACCCGTCCTGCCGTATGCCTCAGGTACTATGCTCAGCCGGCCAGCTCCGCTGGGTGGCGGACCGCGCCTGCTGTCCCTCAGGCGCCGGCCTGCAAGCGGAGACCACCCGCCAGCCGACCGACGACTCGTGCCAGCTGCGCGTCTGCCAGGCCGGCCGCTGGACGCTCGTGCCTGACTTCGAGCGCTGCTGCCAGCACGAGCACCAGTGGTTCCCGGTCGGCTCAAGCTGGCCGATGCGCGGCGGACCGTGTGTATACCACCTATGCCACGACGGCCGCTGGGAGGAGCACTACAACACCACCTGCTGCTTCGACGAGATCGGCTGGCACACCGCCGACACAGTCCTGTTCACCGCCGACCCGTGCCGCACGAAAACGTGCCGCAACGCGCGCTGGACCGAGCGCGACACGTGCTGTCAGGAGTCCGGCACGGGCCGACACGTGGCGAGCGGGGATATTGCCCGAGTCGACGCCTGCACGTACCAGCTGTGCCGCGAGTCCACGTGGCGCCGGCACGTGGCGTTCTCCTGTTGCCAGAAGAGGGGGTATCAGTATGAGAACGGTGCGATATTGAACATCGGCTCGGTGTGCCGGCGGGACCGCTGCGTGGACGGCTCGTGGCACGTGGTGCGCCGTGAACACGTGGCACTGGACCGGTGCGCGGCGGGTTGGAAGCGGCTGGGACACCGCTGTGTGGCGCGGATGGACCCCAGCACGTGGCATGAGGGCGAGGAGCGGTGTCAGAAGGAGGGAGGGTCGCTGCTCAGTGTGGCCTCCAAAGCCGGCTGGAATGACCTGGCGAAGGTCAAGGGAAACACCACCTCCTGGCTCGGTAAGTGACAATGTAAGTGACAATGCCACAGCGCCACAGGAATGCGAAATGAATATTAACTGACTCATGCTTAAAGTAATGTTTGCAATTGCAATTTAACTCCACCTTCTTACATTGTTATCCAATGCGTCTAGATATCAATTGGTGACATACCTACTTAAACACATATTCTTACCTTATGTGAGAAGGCGGATTTTCCTTTTATTAAAGGAAATAGTTCACCTTCAACATTAGTTTTAAACTGAGTAAGCAGTTTTGTAGCCCGTGTTGGGGAAACCCCATCTGCAAGTTTGCTTCACTGAGAAGACTCCAGCCGAATATATTTAATTGTTTGGCGAAGGAATGAGGTGCTGGCGAAAGAATGTTGTACTGGTTCTAGCCCGGGCAGAGGCTATACCATCAGCCAATCAGCTTGCAGCTAGTGCTAGCAAGCGAACCACCGGCCGCCGGTTGGCACATCTCCAATGCGAGTCTATCCTTACGCGACTACTTTCGAATCTGATTGGCTGAACCATTTTTTACATTCGCGTGACGTCAGGACTCTGACTCAGAGAGTATGCATATAGTTTTGATAAACAATCAAAATGTACGGCCTTCTGTCCTGAATCGGCGTGATATAAGGCCATCTTTGACAATATAAAAATAAATTGTATTAAAAATATAATCAAATCGTGTTTCGTAAAAAAAAATCCAAGGTGAACTATTTCCTTCAAACATGCGTTTTGGCGTTGATATTGTATTCACTGAATATGCCGCCGATCAATCTGGTCCTACCTTGTAGACAATAGTTGAACACAGGGGCGGAACTTTATACCTCTTTGGGAGGGCCCGAGCTCCCCCAATGCTGAACTGAGCCCCCCCCCCCCCCATGGTGCTCCGCCCCCTCCCCCAATGTTTTCCAAATGTGTGCCCCTCTAAAATTTTAAGGACTACCCTCCGTACAGATTGTTCTGTTTTGCATGTTTTCGTATTTCATCATATGTGATGTGATTCCATCTTAGGAGTATTCCATCTTAGAAGTATAAGAGCATTGTGATTCCATCTGCGACTGCTTTTCGATTATGATATAATGGGTAAGTTGGTAGCATGAGTCCTCTTCTGCTAACAAGTCCGTAGATACAAGGTTCAAGCGTTCAGATTAGCGAATAGAAGGCCGGGAGCATGACGAATTAGCGATCGGAGTGCTCTATTTAAATGGTGTTCAATGGAATTTGTTGTAAATTTATTGTTTGCCTGAAATAAGGTTGATAGTTTATGCAGCCTTTTTTGCTCCCTGGTATTGCAATATACTAAATACTAAATATCCAACATCCGTGCTTAAATAATAGTTTGATACGGAGGAACATCGAGGAGATCGTGCCATCAAAGGGCATCGGGTCATCGTGGCCAGGAGGGGGGGGGGGCTCGGGGTACATGGCTCTTACAGGAGGTTAACCGAGGTCGGCCTGAGGGGTCCTTGGTTGACCTGACGAGCCCTCGGTCAACCTGAGGGAGCCTCGTTGGGCCTGGAGGGGAGCTCGGTCGACCTGAGTGGGCACTCCGTCGACTTGAGGGAGTCCTTCGTCCACCCGAGGGGGTTCCAGTCGGCCCAAGGAAAAATGGTTTGGCCTGAGGGTTCCCCTGCCGGCCTGAGGGGGCCTCTGTCGGCCTGATCGGCCTGCAATCCCTCGATCAACTAGGGGCTGGGGGGCTGGGTCGGCTTCAGGGAACCTCGACCGGCTTGAGGGGCCCTTGGTCGGTCTGAGGAGGCCGGTCGGCCTGAGGAGCTCTTCTTCGGCCTGAGGGACCCTAGTCGGCCTGAGAGTGCTTCTGTCGGCCTGGAGGGATCCTCTGTCGGCCTGGATGGGAGCTCGATTTGCCTGAGGGGCCTGAGGTTAACTTTAGGGTCCCTCGATCGGCTTGAGGGAACCTCAGGCTGACCAAGGGGGCTCTTGGTCGGCCTGAGGCGCTTTTTTCGGCCTGAGGGTCTCTTTGTCGGCCTGAGGGACCCTTTGTCGGCTTGAGGGGGCCTCAGTCGGCCTGAGTGGCCCTCGGTATGCCTGATGGGACCTCGGTCGGCGTGAGGGGACCCTGAGTGGGCCTGAGTGACTCTCGTTCGGTCTGAGGGGATCTCAGCCAGCTTGAATGGGTTTTGTTCGATCTGAGGGGTCCTTGGTCGGCACGAGGGGCTCTCAGGCGGCCTGAAGAGGCCATCGGTCTGCCTGAGGGGTCCTATGACGGCCTTAGTGAGCTCTCAGTCGGCTTGAAGAGCCCTCGGTCGGCTTAGTCGACTTGAGATGGCCCTTGTTCGGCCTAAGGTGCCTTCGGTCAGTTTGAGGAGGTGCTTTTACGGCCTGAGGGGTCTTTGGTCAGCTTGAGGAGGCCTTCGGTTGGCATGAGGGGCCCTTAGTCGGCCTGAGTGGCCCTTAGTCGGCCTGAGTGGCCCTCGGTCGGCCTATAGGGGTCCCTACTGTGCCTGTGGGGCTCTTCTGACGGCCTTAGGTGGTTCTCGGTCGACTTGAGGGGCCCTTGGTCGGCCTGAAGGAGAACTCAGTCGGCCTGAGGGGGGCATAGGTCGACTCCATTGGCTCTTGCCAGGCCTGAGCGGGCCCCAGGCTGGTCTTAGAAGGCCATTGTCTAGGTCGGAAAGAACCTGTCAAAAAGTCTGAGAGGGGCCTCAGTTGGTTTGGGCAGTACTTTCCAGGCCTTAGGCTCTTTGTCGTTCTGAAATGACCTTTGTCATGCCTGAGAGGGCCCTATGCCTGTGTGAGAGGTCTGTTTACCAGTTTGAAGGACCCTTAATCGTCCAAGGGGTGTGGGGTGTGGGCTTTCCGGCCTAAGAGAGCCGAAAAAGAGAGTCCCTAAGAGAGGACCCTCCGCTTCTTTGAGAGGATCATCGGTCGATCAGAGATTACCACCGTCTGGTCTGAGAGTGCCTTGCGCTTGTCTAAGAGGGCCATTGTCAGACCTAAGAGGGCCCTGTGCAAGTCTGAGAAAACTCTCGTTCATTTTGGAGATCCCTTAATTAAACGGGCTGAGAGAGCCATTGGTCGGTCGGAAGTAGTCTTGCAGACTCGGAGTCAGAATCTGCAAGTCTATTGGAGTCGGTAATGTTTGCCGGAGTCAGAGTCAGTTAAATTTTGCCGACTCCGGCTGGCATGTCAAAATTATGTATGATGAACGTGTTTTTCCGATGCATTTTTAATTGGCCACCGATGGCGATAATTTAACATTTAACTGCTTCGAAATTGTGTTGCTGTCCTTAAAAAAATAATGATATGACCAGTCAGTGCTTACCTATGAATTTCAGTTAACTAGTAATTCGTCAATTTTGTGGGCTGAAAGAAGGAAATTGGAAACAATGTTTTGGGTATTTTTCCTGTATGAAACGGACACAATGGTTCCATAATGATTGTAATAATTCGAATAGTTTTATCATCAATATATTATGTAATAATTATACACTATATATGCATATATATAGTATTGGACATTTAGTTTCAACTTGAGCATTCGGCCGTTGCCCCCCCCCCCCCCCCAACCGATTTCATAAAGTTCCACCACTGGTTGAACATCGCGACATCTTTCCGAAACTCGCGTTGACCATCGTTTGACCATTAGTTTTCTGCCGGCAGGTCTGAAGGGGTACGAGGTGGCGGAGGGGGTGACCGAGTGGCGCTGGCTGGACGGCACACCTCGCTCCGTTCCCATCCTGTGGGCAGCCCACGAGCCCCGCGCTCTGCCCGGCCACGTCTGCGCCAGCGTGCAGCACGGCCGCGCAAGCAGCGCCTCCTGCGACGAGCGCCATCTAGTCTTCTGCGAGACGACGCACTGTGAACACTAGTGGAAACTATTGGTTGCTCTTACTGACGCTAGATGTCACTACCTATCAATTATCCGGTTTTGTTTGGGAGCCAGTTGCTGGATGGAATGTATCAATTTAAAATGTGGTTATTTAATTATACTACCAGTTTTTAGCAAAGTGAACTTCAAGAATACGCCCGTCTTAAGAATATCGATGTTTTTCACTGATCGGCATCTTATCGACCATCGGCGGATCGCCAGGGGCTGGGAGTCAGGGACAGCAGAAGAAGAGGTACAAAGGTCGGCGAATCAGCTGCCCCCGACTCCAAGAGGTTGGAGGGGCAGATATATGATTTCGCTGGCACTTAAAAAGGAAATAGTTCACCTGGTAAATTTTTTACCAAACACGATTTGATGATATTTTTTAATACAATGTATTTTTATATTGTCAAAAATGGCCTTATATCGCGCCGATTCAGGACAGAAGGCCGTACATTTTGATTGTTTATCAAAACTATATGCATACTCTCTGAGTTAGAGTCCTGACGTCACGCGAATGTAAACAATGGTTCAGCCAATCAGATTCGAAAGTAGTCGCGTAAGAATAGACTCGCATTGGAGATGTGCCAACCGGCGGCCGGCGGTTCGCTTGCTAGCACCAGCTGCAAGCTGATTGGCTGATGGTATAGCCTCTGCCCGGGCTAGAACCAGTACAACATTTTTTCGCCAGCACCGCATTCCTTCGCCAAAAAATCAAATATATTCGGCTGGAAAGTCTTTTCAGTCAAGAAAACTTGCAGATAGGGGTTTCCCAACACGGGCTACAAAACTGCTATCTCAGTTTAAAACTAATGTTGAAGGTGAACTATTTCCTTTAACACGCGCACTGGAGGGCCTCTGATAATTACACGCACTAGAGGACCTCTGAGAATTACACGCACTGGAGGGCCTCTGAGAATTACACGCACTGGAGGGCCTATGAGAATTACACGCACTGGGAGGGCCTCTGAGAATTACACGCACTGGAGGGCCTCTGATAATTACACGCACTGGGAGGGCCTCTGAGAATTACACGCACTGGGAGGGCCTCTGATAATTACACGCACTGGAGGGCCTCTGATAATTACACGCACTGGGAGGGCCTCTGATAATTACACGCACTGGGAAGGCCTCTGAGAATTACACGCACTGGGAGGAGGGGGGGGGGGGATTCCGCCCCCGTCTAAGATCTCGGCCCCCATAAGAGCCACAATAATGAAATTTGTAGGGTAAGTATAGAGGTCCTTTGGGGATCGCTTTGGGGATCTCTGTTTTGTGAAAATTGCATGACCCTAGGTCAATATCTTCTAGGTGAAATGAGGTAAAATATGTTAAGCTCCTTGGCTCAGGCACGTAGCCAAGGGGAGGGTGGCGGGGGCGTCCGCCCCCCCCCCCCCCCCCCCCCCCCCCCCCCTAGAGGCCAGGAGGGCCCTTTTTGGCGCGCGAGGGCCCTTTTCGGCGCGCGCAGCGCGCCGAAAAGGGCCGTCTAGACCGCGCGAAGCGCGGTATCATAGGCTTTTTACTACACGAAGCGTGGTCTTTAGAGAGTTTAGCGGACTTCAGAGGCCCTTTAGGGCCACCAGGGCCCTCTGAAAGACCAGAGGGCCCCTTGGACGTTCAAAATAGCCCTGTGCATGTCAGAGGGGCCCCTGTCAAGACCGAAAGGGCCCCTGAGCGGGTCAGAGGGCCCCCTGAGCACGTCGAATGGGCCCCCTGAACACGTCGAATGGGCCCCCTGAACACGTCGAATGGGCCCCTAGCCAGCACAGATGGGCCCCTGGGCAGGTTGAGAGGCCCCTGAGCATATCGACAGGGCGGCAAAGCGGCCAGCGCAGTCCTTTGCCAGGTCATAAGGGCCCCTGAGCAGGTTGGAGGGCCCCTGGACAGACCAGAGGGCCCCTGGGAAGTTAAGAGGGCCCCTGTGCAGGTCAGAGGGGCCCTGACCAGACCGAAAGGGCGCTTAGGTGGGTCAGAAGGGCCCCTGTACATGCCGAATGAGCCCCTAGCCAGCACGGAGGGGCCCCAGGGCAGGTCGGAGGGCCCTCGGAGCATGTCGCAAGGCGACAAAGCAGCCAGCGCAGTCCCTTGCTAGGTCGGAAGGGCCCCTTATAAGGTTAAAGGGCCCCTGGAGAGACCAGAGGGCCCCTGGAAAGTTAAAAGGGCCCCTGCGTAGGTCGGAGGGGCCCCTGATCAGACCGAAAGGACCCCTGGGCGGGTAAGAAGGGCCCCTGAACATGCCAAAGTGGCACCTGGCCAGCACGGAGGGGCTCCAGGGCAGGTCGGAGGGCCCCTTGAGCATGTCGGCAAGGGCGACAAAGCAGCCAGCTCAGGCCCATCAGAAGAGTCGCTGGGCCGATCGGAGGGGCTCCTGGGCAAGTCAGAGGGGCCTCTGGCTAGACCGAAATGGTCCCTGGGCCGGTCGGAAGGCCCCTTAAACATGCCGGATGAGTTCCTAGCCAGACTGGAGGGGCCCCTGGGCAGGTCGGAGGGGCCCCTGAGCAGGGGCGGCGGATTGCGGGGGCAGGGTACCCAAAATTCCCCCCAGTCGAAAATCCTGGGGGCAAAGGGTAGTTTTGCCCCCCCCCCCCCCAGATTTTAGCCTGCTCAATCTGGGGCAACATGACCCTTCCCCTCCCCAGGATTTTCATTTGAGGGTGGGGGGATTTTGGATACCCTGCGCCCCGCAATCCGCCGCCCCTGCCCCTGAGCATGTCGGTGCAGGGCGACAAAGCAGCCAGTGCAGTCCCTGGCCAGGTCGGAAGGACCTCTGAACAGGCCGAATGGGCCCCTTGACACACAAGAGGGGCTTCTTGGAAGGTCAGAGGAGTCTCTGGTGAGATCGGAAGGGTCAAAGCACGTAGAGATCGCAGATAAAGATTAAATACAAAGAGGACTTACTCCACAATACAAATATTAAAAGCGGAGCTTTCGCGTATATTGTAACACCCTTTGTCAGGCTGCTACAATATACCCGAAAGATCCGATTTTATTTTTTTCCTGTAGAGTAAGCCCTTTTTGTATTATATATATATATATATATATATATATATATATATATATATATATATATATATATATATATATATATATATATATATATATATATATATATATATATATATATATATATATATATATATATATATATATATATATATATATATATATATATATATATATATATATATATATATATATATATATATATATATATATATATATATATATATATATATATATATATATATATATATATATATATATATATATATATATATATATATATATATATATATATATATATATATATATATATATATATATATATATATATATATATATATATATATATATATATATATATATATATATATATATATATATATATATATATATATATATATATATATATATATATATATATATATATATATATATATATATATATATATATATATATATATATATATATATATATATATATATATATATATATATATATATATATATATATATATATATATATATATATATATATATATATATATATATATATATATATATATATATATATATATGTATATATATATATATATATATATATATATATATATATATATATATATATATATATATATATATATATATATATATATATATATATATATATATATATATATATATATATATATATATATATATATATATATATATATATATATATATATATATATATATATATATATATATATATATATATATATATATATATATATATATATATATATATATATATATATATATATATATATATATATATATATATATATATATATATATATATATATATATATATATATATATATATATATATATATATATATATATATATATATATATATATATATATATATATATATATATATATATATATATATATATATATATATATATATATATATATATATATATATATATATATATATATATATATATATATATATATATATATATATATATATATATATATATATATATATATATATATATATATATATATATATATATATATATACATATATATATATATATATATATATATATATATATATATATATATATATATATATATATATATATATATATATATATATATATATATATATATATATATATATATATATATATATATATATATATATATATATATATATATATATATATATATATATTTATATATATATATATATATATATATATATATATATATATATATATATATATAT